>JASCZI010091326.1:12655-28395 GCA_036250425.1 Stylosanthes scabra | reverse complement strand
TACATATATATAAAAAAAAAAAAAAAAAAAAAAAGAAAAAAGTTAATACTCAACAAAGAGCAACTAGCAATTTAAAGAAAAAAATAAATAAATAAACAAACAAAACAAACTCAAACACTAAAACAAAGGATCAGTGTACTCTCTATCTTTTCCAATTGGAGAAGTAAATTGTTGTCTTGTAATTGAAGCTATATATTAATAATATAATTAAAGGATCTAACATATATATAATTAAGTGAGTACTCTCCCCGTATAATTGTTTTTACTTTTATTATTATTATTATTATTATTATTATTATTATTATTATTATTATTATTATTGTTATTAAATTGTTATTAATATTATTATTTATTAATAGTGAATACTCCTAAGTATCTATGATGATGAATCAGAGTTGAGTATTTTTGTTTTGTTTTTTTTTTTTTTATCAATTTGCATTTTCATTTGTTTTCTTTCTTTTCCCAATTTTTCTATTATTGTTATTTCTATTTGTTTTTGTTTTGCTTGGAAGATTTGAATAGTTTAGATTTTTGTTTGTTTATTTGTACTCAAGATATTAAAAATAATCACTTCTTTAAAACAAACTTAATTTGAACTGTTGTTAATTATTAATTTTAAAATTATGAAATGATTTTAGAAATTTTAAAAAAAAATATACTAAAGAAAAACAATGAAAATCTATAATATTGAAATAACAATAATTTTAGTAGAAAAGACATATCTTTTTCAAAGAAAAGAAAAAAAAAATACAAACTTAAAATAAAAAATGAAAGGCAGTTATCGAAATTTCAAAATTTCTAAATAGCTATTGAAAATAAAAAAAAATAAATTAATATGTTTATAAACATACTTTTACTCATTGATTTTGTTTTTCGTATTTTTTATTAGAAATTATTATATAACAATTAACTATGTATATAATTGAATTAGTTATATTACAAAAGTTTCGTAACAAACTGGCTTGATATAGATTTAAAATGAAGAAGTAGTTAGTTTGATTAATATTGTTTGTACCTAAGCCACAATTAGTATCTTTTAAGATCTTCCATGATGGAAAACTGGTAGCTATACCATGGGACATGCTCCTTCTTATCTAACAAATTTGGTAATTCTATCATTTTCTTAGTTATTAGCAATACTAACAAATTGTAGTGAAATACAGCGATTGGAGTAAAATACAGAACTAAGATCACTCTCTACATGTTTATTGTCACTATCTCATCCACTAATTTAAATACCTTTGCATGATTGAGCACTTATGAACCTATCTTTTTTTGGTACCGTAACCTTATGGGTAGTATTGTAATTTAATTCATGGTAGTGGTAGCACTCTTCGTTGATTTTTGTAAAATTAGTTGGAATAGACAAGTGTATATAAATAGCTGTAGTTGTAGTAGTGTAACAATAACCATTCTTCATGAATGAGAATTTTAAAATTCCAAACCCAAATCTCTTTGGAGTTTCTTCCTTTCTTAGCTTGATGAACCATGAATCACCATTTTCTACAGGTACAATGCCTTCAACCTACAAGAGAATTCTTCTCAACACAACTTCTATTTCGAAAAAACCTATGTTCTCTCTCATGCAACCTCACCACCATCTAAGGCCATGGCTTTTTGTTTTTTTTGGGTGCTCTCCATCTTAGAAGACAGAGAGAGTACAGGGATAAAAGAAGTTCAACACTCAAAGAAAAGTAACATTATTTACCCCGACAAAATTTTCTGGATCCATGAGTGTGAGACATTCTTTACCCGATAAACTAGCTTTTAAGGCTATGGTATCAGTTTAGTGTTTTAACTTTAGTTTGGTTTATTATTTGCAAACTATAATGCGGTCACCAAAAAAAAAGCTATAATGTAATGCGGTCAAAAGAAAATTTAACTACTCTTTTTGGCTCTCATTTCATTTACCACACTTCAGCAACTAAATTTTAACCAGCATCTGCATGTTTACGAAATTAAAGATCAAAAAAATCTTAGTTTTTAAATACAATAATCATCATGGATTTTCCTATAATGTTTCGGAATAATTGGATTCAGTCATGAAACTATGTCAAAATAATAGATGACCATTTTTATAATGAGATTTTTTTTATCAGTAGCTTCTAACAACTCCAAATGTAACAAATACATAAAGTCAAAGATTTTTATACAACATCAAAGTCACAACAACCTACTTGTCTAAAACATAAAACAACTCATGATTCCATTGAACAAACAACAAATAACAAATCCAGATACCAATCACTGTACTGATGAAAAGAATCAAGCATTCTTCTTATATTTTGCGGCACAAGGATAAGACTTTAGCCAAGGCACCCACACTGAAGTTGTCTTCTGATACATCCTAAACGATTCGGCTCTCCATTCTTTTCTCAACATTCGTTCCTCGACGAGCCTAGTCACATATGCTAAACACAAGGTATTAACCAATGCACCAACAAAGGTCCATCCATATCCGAGGCTCCATGAGAATAGAGCCAATCCCCACCACCACAGCTGCTCGCCGAAGTAATTCGGATGGCGAGAGTAATACCACAAGCCACTGTCAAGGACAGGCATCATGGGCTTACCAAGATCCTTTAATTTGTCGTTCCTAATCATGAAGTCGTAAAGCTGCGTATCGGCGAAGTATGCTATGACAATGCCACATACACAGATGACAATGGCTACAAAGTCCCAAATGCTCAAAGGCTTATTCACAGAGTGCACAATGTATAAGGGTAGAGATAATGCAATCAAAAACACCTGCAAATGTGAGAAGCAAAAATTAGAAAACGAAAGAGCATCCATTTTAGTGCAAATCAATAAAACCAAACAGAAAATTAGCCAAACTGGTTGATTTAAAACATAGAGTAACATTTCATTCTAGTCTATCATTAGTTACTTTACAACTGCAAATTTTTCATAATAGTGTTAAGTACCAAATAAAGCATGAATCCAGGACCAGAATAAACCTCCAGACTCAAAGTGGCATCATTCAACTCATGACTAAATCCTTCAAGAATCGAGTCACTCGAAAGTGACATCATTCAACTCGCATCGTCCCATACCCTTGAATCCCATACTCTAGTTCATCTCCCCAAGATCTTCAACTATCATGACCACTAATTACAATTTCAGTTTCCAAAGTCTTCAATCTTTATGAAGTTTAAACATCATTTCAATTTTCAACCCCAATGGATTACTTACTCCCTCCACACAATATCTGTAACTTCTAAGTTTTAATGCATTCATAATTCAAAGCAACAAATATTACCAATACACTAAAATTATGAATGTATCAAATTTCTAAGGATACAATTGACATATAATGTTGAAATAAATTATGAGTTTATGACCTGTTGAGAGACATAGACAGCAAATAATGAAATCCACCACCATTGCTTCCCATATTGCTGGCTCATCTCAGAGAAACGCCAATCCTCCCTTGCACCCCATTGCCACCTCTCTCTCCTGAAGTAATTATGAGTGAGCCTCAAACTCCATACCCAAGTCAAAGTCACCACAATCCAAGACCTCCACCAATCAAACTGTGTCAAAGGGTGACTTGCATAATAGTGAACAAGCATAACAGGTATCACTGTCCAATACGGATCAATCAACTGCAACAACAAAACCATAACCAAATAATCATAAATTCATAATTAACTCAAACTCTCAACTTTAGAGGTACCCAGATAGAAAAAAAAATGTGATTTTTCAGTACTGTTCAATTAACAAGCCAAAAATGCCAACTTTGGATATGCCCAGAAGTGAAAATTTCATCACAGTCCAATTAACAAGTAAAAATCTCAACTTTAGAGATACCCAGAAAGGAAAAAATGTGAATTTGAGTGAGAAACTTATCAATACGCACCCAGTGACTACCCTGGAATTGGCCTATGATCCAGAAGAGAACATTGACATTGAAGAAGAAGAGTGCATTGGCCAATAAAAGTGGGTGGTGGTAGCACCAAGAATATAACTGGTCATAAGAGGAAGCAGTGGTGGTGGCAATTGCTGAGTCATAATGTTTGAGGAATGAGAGGTAGAAGATGATGGAAGGAAGAGGAACCAGGAATGCTATGACAGCGTTCTTGAGGTTTCTACTGAGTACCATGTTGTTGTCTTAAATGTGTTTGATCAAATGCTGATGTAGTAGTTGTACTTGTAGCGTGTATTTGCGGTTCTTAGTTGCATCATGTATTCAAACCTATATATAGATCTTTTTGAAGAAGAGAACATAGAAAAATCCCCCAAATCATAAGGGAAGTAGCTAACAATAAGGATATTAAAGCCGAAATTTTAAAATCGTGAGAAAATTTTTCATTTTAGAATTGGAAAAGCATAGCCAACAATAATTTTCAAATCAACAAATTAGCCAACAAAAAATAAAATATTTATAATAGTTGTTTTTACAACGTTCACAGATGAAAATTCTCGAACATTCAAATCCTAAAGCAACTATTAGTCAATTATATAAAATATTCGAAACTTAAAGAAATAAAACATCCAATTTAAGTTATTAATGCATTATGACTGAATTTTTATTGATTACCTATTATTGTTGTTTAGAATTTAGTACGGTATAAAAGTTGTCTTTTTAAAATATGTTATTTTTTAAAAAAATATATAACCTAAAAAGTCAAATCTTTATGAAAATTGACTTTTATATTTTTATTGAAATAGTTGCCATAATAATATGGTTATATATGTATTGTAATGAAAAAAACATATATTTGTTTTTAATTACATTAATTGTACATTAAAATAAACAAACAAAATTAGTCACTGATATAAAATATATGTTAAAGTATAAAATATATATTAAAAATAATTTAAATATCATATGTATTTATAAGCTGATTTTAAAATATAAATATGATTTTTTATTTGTTTTCTATAATTGTAGTATGTATTTTATATCTCTAACATATATGTAAATAATTAATTGATAATTACAAATTGATAGTTCCTTACAAGAAGCCCATAAAGACAGTAGTATATAAAAAGAAGAGGACTAAAATAATAGAATTTCAAAGTGTTTCTTGAGATTGGGTTTTTGTATTAAAGTGATGTATGAGATTTTAATTGCTCGGAAATTAAACTAGAAACATCATAATAGTCAGTGAACTCATTTTTGGGATTGAGTCAGCAGCTACTTTAGCCACTATCAATTGTCAAATGTAATTTTCTGCACAGAAGTTAAAAAAACAAGGAAGTTAGAGAAACATAGATATCAGAGCAATGCTTAGCAGACTTGTAATGATGTTTACAGTCCTATAGTGGTGCCCTTAATCATACATTAGAATCTAGTCACATGACAACTTCATCATGAAAAACTAGTCCCAAAGCCTGGTCCCCTACTTCCCTTTCTGCTTCTTCCGTTGCCTTTGAAGGTTATCATGCCCCAGCACTTTCATTCTGCGCAGAAAGAAGCTGAAAAGAATCTCATTGTGCCAAACTTGAGCTGGAAGGGCCAAAAGAATAATTAAATACAATGCATGCGTTAAAGATTAGCGACATAGTTGATAAGAAATTGAAATCAATTTTCATTAGTAATAGAAATACTATGTAACAAGCGATTCATAAATATTTTTTCAAGTGCCTAAAATGTCAAAAGAGGTATCTTAACTAAGTAAAATTTTTCAAAAAAAGGTGAAAAAAGTATGTCTTGTACTGAATAGTTTATCTGCAATTTACAGGTAAAAAGTTTGCCAATGAAAACTATATTATTGTTGGCATGATAGAGTTTACTAGAATATTTCTGCAACAAATGCTTATTTAAAAGATCTTGTGCTATTAAATTGCAGCATATCTGCAGTACTAATGCTTCCACATGTGTCTCATTTTGAGCAAGTTCCTTTAGAAAAGTTGATAGAATTTTCTTCATAACAGGGTAACTAGCACCATATATCATTGCATTTTGATAATAATGCTGCTCCTACAATTTTTTTTATAATATTACTTTACTACTATGCCAAATATAAAACCAATATTAGACCATTCATGATGGGAGAAGGGAAGTGTGTGATATTTGATCTAATAAAGAAATTTTTAGGGTGTTATCCCTGAAACACTTTTAGAATGGCTAAATAAAAATATTGTGACTGCATTAGAACTTAGAAGGGTATAACTAGGAGTCATAGTAATCAAAGTTGAACTCTTGTAATAATATAATAAGATTCTATGACAGTATTAAGAGGTTCACAAAAAGAGCATTTCAAAAAATTCATAATGAAAATAGTACAAAATTTGATCTCAATATCCCTAAAATTAGACCCCACAAAAATATGTCATTTTATAGGCCTTTAAGATTAACAAGCTCCCTAAGTAATCTCTCTATACAAGAAGAACATCTCATCATAGTTCATCACTCTCCAAAGAAGGTTTTTAGAGAAACAAGGTTAAGTTGCATCCAAAACTTCATTGATTTTCTTGCCCTTGATGATCATTTTGTTGGTTATCACCATCAAATTCAGGTTCAGGTTCAGGTCCGGGACCTCCATCCTCATAAGTAACCCATGCTAGCATCGACTCAAACAAGACAGCCAATGCATTCCTATTCGTAACCGGCCGAGGCGCATGGCCATTGCCTTGCAAATTAGCAAATTGGTTCTCATCCTGTATCGGACCACCCTCCCTCATCATCCTTGGACCACCAATGAAATGCTGCAGATTTTCTTGCGGAATGGATGTTACCGAGTCCGAGAAATCAGATACCAACAGATGTCCATACCTAACAGACATACAAAATGAGAGTCATTACCTAAAAGATCAACCTACCACAGCAAACTTCATGACAAATAGGATTAAACATGCTACTTTCATTTTGATTCCTTGCAACCTCGTTATACAATTATCTATCAACTATGTGGCTTACCATAATGGTTTGTAAAACATCATACTGAAAAACGAAAGCAAAATAAATGAAAGAAACACATACTCATTTTTCTCGGATGAAAAAGCTTCTTTTCGGACACAAGCCCAATCCTTAACTTCGGTTTGATTATTTTCTACCGTCTTAACCACTTGTAGTGCTGCATCACTTAACAATTTTTGTAGATCAGGAAGCTTCCAAATAAGATAGTTTCTCTCAACATAAATATTAATCAAGTGGTCCTGAGATTGAATCCCTGTATGATCTGATCTGAAAAACGCATGCTTGAGAATATCTGTCCAAATGCGATCTTTCAAGGGTACTTTGTCAACGAGCTTCTTTATGACTGAAGGGTGGAGCATCAATGCTTGTTTCATGAGATCAGACGAAGAAGACTTTTCAGAATCTACACTGGCATCATTGGAGGCAGCCTCGCGCTCAAGGTAAAATCGACAAATGGCAAGGGAAAATGAGATATTTGGAAACAACCAAATGGAGTTATCACTTTTGTACTCTTCAGAAAACTTTTCCAGCCATGCATACTCCTCGGCCCTCAAAGCAAAGTAGTCGATGCAGAAAATAGCCCCCATTGGATCATCAGAATCCAGAGAAAGCAACAATTTACAGACCTCTAAAGCAGATCTATGGCAACCTCGCCTATCCAAATTTTTCATGTGAGTGAAAAGAGCTGTGAACATGGGCTTGTTCGTATCCTGGCCGAACTTCAGTTGGCAATTACCCTGCAATGGGGTGAACATGGGATGCCACGCACATTCGAGCGCATACAGACACTTGGCAATAGCATCTGCAGACATCTGTTGCTCTCCCACTACCTTGAAATACTCCGCCATTGTTAGAAGTGAATCTAGATGATATGGATGGTACAACAATACACTAGCTAGAGCATTTAAGTCATTTATTGCTTTGGAAGCTTCAAATGCGCCTTGAGCTTGGGAGTAGGAAGACGAGTGTACATATCTACATAATAGAAAAACAATGAGGGGGGAAATTAAGAGTAGTTAAATAAGGTTACAATAACCATAAACATCAAAATAGGAAACGAGGATGTGAAGTAAAATATTCATATTCAACTCTTAACTCATTTGGCTTCTTACTATGGAACCTGATTAAGAATCACTTGTTAAACACATATAAAGAACTTGAACATAGGATAGCATAAGTAAGACCTTCACCTCCAACACATTCAGATACACACAATCACACACGAAGGTGAATGGAGTAGAGAGAAAGCAAATTAGAACATGTTCTCAATCAATTAAATAAAAATTATCCTTACTTAAAGTAGTTATATCGGTTCTTTGTCTCCAGAAGTTCCATGGAGAAAGAACCATCCCACCGGGGCCAATGGCCTGCTGGAGTGACCAGAACAGTCTTTCTAAGATTGTAGTGTCCACGCCTAACTCCTCGTATCTGCCTAGAACTGCTAGCTTGATTATTACTACTACTACTACTACTCTCGAATGATTTCACAACCTTAGATCCAAATATTCTTTTCAGCTCATTTTCAGCATTCAAATACTTAGGATCCACCTGTAACACTGAGATTGCATTCTGTTTTCCAGACTTATTTTTGTCCTTGGCATTCAATGCTTTAGCTTTCATAGAGACATTCTGCTCACTCGAAGAGTTGACATCGAGTGACAAATTTTCCAGAATCAAGTCCAATTCCTTTTCGTCTCCTCCTTTATTGGCAACAGAACTATCCTTGTTTTTCTTCTTCTTCTTTTTCTTTGATTTTGATGTGGTATCTTTCTTCAAAGATGACTCTTCTTTATTATCATATCTCACCACAGTTTCATTGGTGGATATCAAGTCATCTCCCTGTATTTGAAACAGCAAAATTATCAATCAAAACCTAAAGATTAGAAGCTAACAAGTGCAATTTACATACTCATTATACACCCTACAATCCTCTTCATTAGGAGGAATACAAATATTACTTTAATCTCAAACACTTAGTGATTTAGGGTGTATTTGATAAAGTTTTTTTATCACGTAAAAACATAAGCCATCTTTTTGTGTTTGGTAACTCAAAATGCCGAGAAGCTTTTGCTCTTGGCTTTTGAGAGCTAGGGATACTTTTGAAAGCCATCAAGAGTAGCTTTTTAGAATTGTCTCCGACTCTTCAAAATGCGAAATAACTAGTTAACCTCATATTTTATTAGAAAATCGATTTTACCCTCAATTAATTATATTTAATTTTACATTAATACAAGTCATACTAACAAAAAGTAGTAGTTTAATACTTTGAGAGCAACTATTAAATATATCTACCAAACCCTATATGTGTGGCTCCTGTTTACTGAGAGCAATTTTGAGTTATTTGAACAAATCTAAATAGCTCAACCGCTTTTCGAGAGCCACGGCATTACCACATCTTCAATCAAAACCATACTATAGCCTTCACTAATTCAATTCCTCCAATATATACATAATGTGTTTCTAACAAATTCCCAAACACAAAAGACAAGCTAGAATTCAGAGAGCTTAAGAGCTTATTCCAATCCAAAAAGGGGATAAAATTATAAAAATCTTCTCTTTATTCTTTCTTTGAGTAAATGAAATTGAAAAGGGAAATAAAATAAAAACCTGGTCTTGTTCTTCAGCGGGGTCAGAGTCTTGGTCATCATTGAGAAGGTCGAAAGGGTTAATTGAAGAACGATTCGCAGAGTGATCGTCGTTTTCTTCATCTTCTTCTTCGGCTTCGAGGTGAATATCTTCATGCTGGGGAAGATGGAGTTGCTGATTCAGAACCTTCTTTACCAATCGATGCGACATCGTTTTTTCAACCTTCAATCAGCTGACCCAACTAACACCTAACACTACTCACAAAGAAAAAAAAACCACGATAATTTCTTCTTTAAATTCAATCACAAATTCACAATAAGAAGAAGAAGAAGTAGTTCGGAGAAAATCAGAAAAGAACAAGCTTTGCGTCTGCGTTGTGGGGTTTTTTGAGTGTAGAAATGTTTGTTATTGGGCTTTATATGGAACGTTCTAAAGTCCATATTTATTAAGTGGGCCTCCAAGAAAAATAACACTCCTTTTAAAAACAAAAATTATTAAGACTCACAACGGCAAGAAAAAAAAAATCACCAACTGGAGACTTCTTCCGACAGAGGAGTAGTAATACCACATGATGAGCAATAGCTATTTTCATAAGAATATCGTGGGAGAAATAAAATAAAATAAAATAAAATAAAAGAGTGTAGTGGCTTAGAGGAGTTAGAGACTTACTTAGACAATGAGTTAGTACGAACGAGTGGTATGTTGAAGTGCCCTCGTATTTTAGAGTTTTGTTCATGGGTATTTTTGGATTTCCCTTTTGTACTTTTGGTTTGATTTAATTTGGCCTTTTAGAGCATCTTTAATGGGCTAATTTAAAGTACATATTATCAAAAAATAACATATTTAAAATTAATATTTTATATTAAAATTGATAGATGAAATGAAATTAATTTCACCTATTATTTTTTTAAAAACCAATAAAATATTCATGGGTATAATTATTTTTAAAACTTTTTTATTTAAATTAATTAAATATAAATTAAATTAAATTGAGACCAAACATTGAACTAATAAATTTCACCTTTAAGTCTCAATTCACATATGCAGAGTGGATTTGGTTAAGCATTTTCATCAACTTTCAAAAAGTAGGAGCCATCTTTTTGTGTTTGATAACTTAAAAAGTGCTTTTACTTCTGCCTTTGAGAGTTGAAGTGCTTTTGAGAGTCGTTATGGAATAGCTTTTTAAAACTAGCTTTGACTCCTCAAAAAGTAAAATAATAAATTAACCTTAAATTTTAATAAAAAGTCATTTTTACCAAATGTTATATATGCGGCACCTGTTTATTAAGATCCAAATAAAATATTTTAAATATGTGACTCATATTTAATCTCTGTTACTAACTTTTTATTTTTAATAAAGTGTCATATTTTTTTTTGTGTGATATTCTTCATAAAACACGTTATATTTTCACCATAAAAAAGGATCCATGATTTGGATTTCTTGTTGTGTGCCCAAAGAAAGTGTTATCTTGAGAAGCCTAGCATTCCAAATCAACATGACAAACTTGACTATATATTGGGATTGAAATTCTGCATGAACTCCATAAATATTCTCATTTATCAATCTTATCAACCTTTTCAATATTGATTTGCTTAAAAAGGCATATAACTCAAATACACTTTATGTTGACCGTCCTTTGTTACACATGAAAATTGAAAGTTTTATGAATATAATTATATAAGTATATATATATTGTATATATCTAGTAAAAAAATTACAATTACAAATTCGCAAATAATTTTTTTTATATTAATAATTTAATATGTTTTATTGAATTGAGGTATTAAAATTATTATATATTGTCCATTATATATCTAATCTAATATGTAATATATTAAAGTCGGATTATGGTAACAAACTTTGGATCACAAATTTGAGAAGAAAAAAAAAAGTCATTAATAGTACTATAGTAGGCAATTATTATAAAAGTGTATTGATATTATAATAATATATAGGTATAGATTGTTATTATTATTATTATTATTATTATTATTATTTCTTGTTTATCCTCTTATTTTTCTAAAATTTTCCCTTCAATTAATTAATTATATATAAAGTCAACAAAAGAAACCGTGGAATTGACAATTGTATAGCTAAGCCTACATTTTCTTTGAACCAGCCTTAAATAGGATGTTTAGAAAATTGGTTACCATTGCCATTTTTGGAGCACTATGTTTGGACAATTGACAATAATGAATACAATCTATTTTTTTCTTTCCCACGCTAATATGCGACTCGCAAGTTAAAGGCTAAATAGAGAATTACACTAATGTAATATATGTGTTTTTTTGGGTTACATTTATTAATAGTCATTAAATTCATATTAATATAGAAGCTATTAATATCTTATTAAAAAATAAAATCTCAATCTTTAATTTAATATAAATCTAATGATTATTAATGGGCGTAAATAAAAAATTACTTACACTAGTATAATTTTATCCTCTTTGTATGTACCTTTCCTATCTAAGTCACTGTCCATATGCCTCAGTCTCTCTCTTTTTTTTTTCATTTCTTTTTTTTGGATAAACTAATGAGCCCTAAGCCCAAAGATTACAGAAACTCTCGCGCAATCACCCTAAAATCATGAAGTAATAGAAGTTTCAGTTATAGTTCTAGTGTCTCAACCAACCTGAGTTGGTTTAGTGGTTAGCTCACTAATTCACTTAATGAAGTGTCGGGGGTTCGAATAAAAAAAAAAAGGTTCTAGTGCCTCAAAGAAAACAAAGTTTTGTCGATCAATCAGCACATACATTTCCATCCCTCAATGTGTGTTTTACTTTAATCTCCCATAGTCTTCTTATAAAATCTCCCATGGATTGAAGGGTATGTTTCTTGATTAATTTCTCAAACATCTCACTTGAGTCCACTTCAATAATTAGTCTTCTCATGCCCAATTGCTAAGCCATTATTAGTCCATGGAAGCTATCCGAAATTTCATCATTCATAATAATCTGATAGTAGCCGAAATTAGCATAAAAGCCTACTACGCATTCTTCAGCATGTGTTCTTATCAAATCTTCAGAGCCTGTTATTTGGTCATTGCTTATGATTGAGTCATCTATACCACTAGTAAGGAAACAAGCCCATTATAGGTCAAGAACTAAGTTGCCCAACCAACCTCAAAACAACAAATTAGGTTATAGTAGAACAATTGAGTTCCAACCCTCTTCCTTACTATTTTTGGTTAAAAAAAAAAAATTCCAAACATACAATTTCTTTTTTACCAATTCCAAACAGATTTCATTGCCTCTTTTAATCCAATAGCTAGTTAGATTGGAAATTATAAATTGTTTATTAACCTATATGAAAATTATGAATTGAATTAAGAAATTTGCCCCAAATATATTTCGTTTCCCTAAATTATCAACAGTATTAAAAGTCACATTGATGAAAAACAAAGAGAGTATAGAGAAAAATATAAGTGATATTATTTAGAATTGCCTCTATATAACATGAAAAATGAATACTACTTTAATAGCAATAGACATAGATTTGTAATAAGGAATCAAATCAAACAGAGCAATAAAGACAGGAAACTTAACTAATATCCTAAATAAGTTATATATATATTTATGGATGGATTATTATGTCAAGTCACTTGGGAATCACAATTAAACAAACGTAGCCGCTACGAAACCCATTCATGATTGTTGATTAGAAGTACCCACTTTTTTATGGCTAATGAAGTTTTTTTTTTTCTCTATTTTTTTAAATTCAATAAGCAAATCTAACAAGCTAGTTACAAGTTACAATGATTACATTTATTGTGTTTCATATATTTAAACGACTTTCGCTAAATACATTTTCTTGATTGGTTAAGTAATTAGCTCACTTACCTATTAAATAATGGGTAATACTAAGATGCAGATATTTGTTGGATTAAGAAAATACAGAATATTATTTAATGGAAAAAAATTGAGATATAAATCATCAAATATCAGCGTGTGAGATTTACTCTTTTAACGTATTTTTTTACTATGCACTCTTAACAAAAAAAATAGCCTATGAATCAAAGAAAAACCCTAAAATAACAAGTATTGGGAATTTGTGTAACAACCAGAGATGCGTGACAAATTCTTAAATATAATTCAAATCTGACAACGGACTAGCTAGTCGGATAAAAGAATAATATGTGAAATAATAAACTATATTTTATTGTATGCATTAAATCACCCAATCATTTTCTTGCAAATTAAGAAAGGTTTTCATAATCTAACTATTAAACAACTCTTCATAAAATGTTATTTTAAAATAAACAAATCATGAATGGGGTAATGGTAATTATTATGACATTTTGGAAAAAGAATTTGTATAATAATATATAGAATATAATAATATATAGAATGATTTGAATGAGTCAAATTATCTTAAGAGTAAAAAAAAAAAATATCAACGGCTGTACGTGACTCCAGATTTTATTGCTTAAGTAGCTATACTAGAAGAGTAAATGTGAAATCATCTAAATATTTAATAAGCTTTAATATTATTTGATGTAGAATATCAATAAAGTTTTTGACTTTTTGTTGTTCAATGGAGTAAATGACTTTTTTGTTTGGTAAAAAATTATTATTAAAATTTAAATAGTTTAGTAATTTATTTATATAAGTAGCAAAGCAATAATATGTATGTTACTACAAAGTCAAAAATATTTAATTAGAATGTTTGTCAAAAATTACGTTATGAAATAGTTAAATAATAAGAAAAGATTAGATGTTTTGTCATAATGGGACCTACTTATTAATCTAAAGACTAATATATATTTTCTATCATTATATATATATATATATATATATATATAAATTTTGGCAAAAAAAATTAATTATCTACTTAACAATTTCCCTAAACAAGATTGTGATTCTTCGCATGATTAATTACCAATCATAGAATGAGATAATTACAATAACATATTAACACAACTAATCACAAGTCAAAGTATGATAGTTGATTGAGTTATGTTAGATGTATACCAAAATCAGTGACTAAAATCAAGAATCAATGTATAATATATATTAAAATACAAAATGCACATTAAAAATGAATTAAACTATACATATATTTTATATTTTAATATGTATTATACATGGTGGCTAATTTTAGTGACTGATTTTGATGTGCAAATAGAATTATTGTAGTTGATTATATATATATATATATATATATCGATGAAAATGAATTTTAACATTTTATTATTGTTATATGAAAATGATTTATTCTAACCTAATTTAATTTCTTACACCAAATTTTGGTTTTGAAACCATGATGCGTGTGGACATCGACAACTAGCCACAGTTTTTATATATTAACAAGTAGTTGTCTCTTGTGAAGTCCTTTCTCCACCTTCTAATTATATATTATCATTAATTAAATTGATTATTTATACATATAAAATGTGTTGGTAAAAAGTCAACATGTGTTTTATGTATTATAATCAGTTTCAAACCTTATAGATATATAAATAAAATTTTTAATCTTAATTTTTGTACAACATCATCATTATCATGATTAATTAATTTGACAATTTGCAAAATTATGCGTTGGATATTCCAATGTTTTGTGATAGTTTTTAATTATTTGAAAACGCGTACGTACTTGTTCTTATGAAGAGAAAAAAGAAAAGAAGGAAAAAAAGAATATTTGCAAGAGGTCTGAGAAAAGATTTTGAAAGTGGAGGAAGAATGGAAGATAAAGGAAAGGAACGACTTTAAAAATTTTAAACATTTTTTATAAATTTAAAATAAATAAATAGAATGCGGTTTAGGAGACTTATAATATATTTTTTTACTTTTAAATTAAATTAAACATGTATAGAGAACTAATATTTGAGTAGTTAATATTTGTCTATTTTTTCTTTATTATAAAAATATTTTTTTAACCTTAATCTCTAAGAAGATTTAGGATTTAAATTTTAGATTAAGAATTTAAAATTTAAAATTTAAAATTGAAAATTAAAAAAATTTGGCTAAGGTTGGTTCCCTAGTTCAACTCAAATAGTAATATTATTTGAACAAATGATTTTGGCCAACCAAGTTCAACCAAGTTATTTATTTCTATATGCTAAATAGAAGACTATCTCGATGTCAAATAGACCTTTATTTATGTGCAATTTTTCATACTATTTGATATCGAAATAATATTTTATTTACCATAGAAATAAATCACTTGATTGAACTTAGTTAGCCAAAACCACTTATTTAAATAGCATTATCCTTTCAAAAACTGCTCCTCAAAATAATAAAACCCAGGAAGAAAGTTTCAAACATTTTCTTCTCCTCCAAAATTCTCAAA
>JASCZI010091325.1:4606-30094 GCA_036250425.1 Stylosanthes scabra | reverse complement strand
AAGAGGCAATGAGAGTTGACGGAGAAGAAGAAGAAGAATAATGATGAGAAGGAAGAGGAAGAAGAAGAAGTTGCAGAAGGTGGAAGGAGGAAGAAGAAGAAGTTGCCGAAAATATTATATGAAAAGCGCGTGAAAATTTTTAACTTGGTTGGATTTGGTTGTTAAAAATGCTTGGTTGTCTATAATTATTGATTAATTTAATAATTGATTTTTTATAACATGTAATATAAAAAAAAAGCTCTTGAGATTGACTCATGGACTACTAAGTAATCACTACTTATACTAACCGTGTGTATCAATAATAAATTCTTATTTTTATTCTTATGAGAATATAAAATTTAAGAAACACTATTATTATTTTAGAATATATTTATTACATATTCTAGAAATTTATTTTTAACAAAACTTGAAGTATATAATAAATTAAATAAATATATAATTATTTTACATGCTAAAAATATAATGTAACAAGAGTATTGTCTTTTTTTTTTAGCCATTTTGGAATTTAGGATAAACCACCAATATTATTTTTGAAGATTTTAAAATTTAAAAAAGAATGACTTTTAGTTTTCTCAACAACAAAAATATTTTTTAATTATTAAAAAATAAAATGTGATTTTTATCGCACAAATGAAGCAGTAATAATAATCAGCTGGTCTCGTATGTCGTATTCAAAGAAAGTGACAGGTGAGAAGAGTGAAGAATCCATCCATAGTCAAACCCGCCACCAAACCTGATTTGAATTCATTATTAGTTTCTTACAATTACAGTCACGTATGGCAGCCCAACCAATTTATTCAATTCCTTCATGGTCAGAGGTCGTGCCACCAGCTTATTAATTATATTCAAATCTTCAAAGTTTTATTTTATTGAAGATGGGGGAGGAGGGTGTTACGTTGGGGTGTCTGGGCAAAGGGTTTGACCTTACCAGTGATTTTCGGTTGAAGTTCGCTAAGGGTGGCGTTAATGGAGGGAAAAGGTTGGTGGTTCTTGATGAAGAGAACAAGAGGGATATTGTGGTGCCTGGTGCTAACAGTGTTATTCCTCATGTTTCTCAAGATATACGCTGTGATAAAGGGGATAGGATTCGATTTAAGTCTGATGTTCTTCAATTTAATCAGGTTCAATTCTTTCCTTCCTTTTTTGCATTTCAAATACCAAAATGCTCTTTCCATTGCTATTATTGCTAGCTACCAACCTACATGTAATGACAGAAACTCCAGCATAGTTAACTTCATATAAAATTGATAGATTAAAACATCATATGACAATTTAATTATGGTGTCCTCTTTAATATAGATGTAAAAAAATATATAGAGATATAGAGACATAATAATAGCATTGATTCTTAATTCATGTGTATATGAAAAGATGCGCCAAAATAAAATTAACCATAATCTATGTATCTATACCGTTTAACATCTTTATCTTTGAATTCACCTTTAATCAAATATGCTAAATCATTTAACTTGTTATCAACTAAATCAATTGCACGTGAGTTCGCCGTTTAAAATATGTACGGATTAGTATGCAGGCTTAATGTTGAACCGTTTTGTCCAGGTAGCTTTGTCTTTTAATGGGTATCTATAGAAAATTGATTTGTACAAAGAGATCACATGAACCACTGATTTCTTTCATATAAGTGATATTCTATTATACCAATAATTTTAGGTTTACACTTATTTTATCCAATCAAGTCTAACTAAGTTATTTGTTCTATGCCAAATAGTAGACTATTTCGCTACTAAATAAAAGTTTATTTCGGTGCTATTTTTTGTGCTATTTAAACTTGGTTGAACAAAATAGATGTACAAATAGCGTTACCATTAATTTTTATTTAATGGGTTTGATGGGTAACTCATCGGTTGAATCACTGAGCTAGTTTAATTTCCCGTTGTCTTAACTAAGTTGATTACTGCTCAGTCTGCTCCTGAGTCCAATAACTATGCTAATCTGTCTTAATATAATATGTGTTAGTATCTAAATTATCTTCTTTATATGAAGACATATTTATATGAGTAGTAGTACCCTTGTATTTATATTTGATATCTCTTTATTATTATTGGACTTATTGTGAGATCTGGCTCTAACACTACCAAAGAATTATGTTAATATCCCAAAGAAAATTAATTTACAAAATATTCATGTGATGTGTGGAAAATTGCCTATGAATTCATGGTAGACATGGGTCAATAATCATCTCTCCTTTTCTTAAACCAAAAAAGTTTATCCCAAATCATGAGTACTATCTAAACTTCTGTATATGTTCCGCACGTGGGGAACCTTCTACTTAGTGATTAGTGATCATTTAAAAATAAATGAGAATTTTATCATTGTAAGTGTAAAATGTGGTGTCATAAATCATAATAGATGAACATTTTATTGAAATCAGTATATAGATTTATACATGATTATGGTTTACACTTAATTTTAGATTGCTGTCATGAGATGTCATTTTGGGTATTTAAATCACAAATTTCAACTCATGAAAATGTTATAACACACTTGAACTTAGAATGTTAGACATGAATCACTTGTTTTTGTTGCCATAGATGCATTTTAGAGATTGATCAATAATATTATCAGAGAAATTCTACCCAAGATGTAGCTAACAACAAAATGCAGCAGCAGCAATGTTTCATTAATGGATCTTATCTCTCTTTCTTTGATTTGCAGATGTCTGAGTTGCTCAACCAGAAATCAGCAATACAGGGGAAAATTCCCTCTGGCTATTTTAATGCTCTTTTCGACTTAACTGGTGATTGGTACCGTGACGCCGAAGATATCAAATATCTTGCTTTTGATGGTTATTTCATTTCGCTGTACTATTTGCACCTAACTCCTTCACACCTCATACTTCAAGATGAAGTAAAGAAAGCCGTTCCAGCTCATTGGGATCCCGCAGTGTTGTCTAGGTAATCCATCTTTTCTAAACGTTTAAACTGTTAATATCTAGCAATATTCAGCAAGTACTCTATTTTTTTTTTTTAACTCATCAATGATATTGCATTGAGTAAATTCAGTATTCTTTATCATTAAGCTCTAATTTTTGTTAAATTTTTAACCATTCTTACAAAACTTTTGTAACTAATGCTCCTAGACAGAATCCTTGTTAGCATACATTTTTCGTTCTTATTTTTCGCACTTCAGTCTTAACAATGGAACATGCATCCGGTTATGCATGATTTTTGTCGATAGTCGTAATGATGCTGATCAGTTATGCTAGGCAGGTTCATTGAGACATATGGTACACACATAATAGTAGGTATGGCTGTTGGAGGCCAAGATGTAATTTGTGTCAAACAGAAAAACTCTTCAAAGATTTCTCCTAGTGATCTCAGAAGACATTTAGAGGAACTCGGAGACTTCATGTTTTCGGATTTAAGAAGCCCTTCGCTACTCGAGAGGAAGACAACAAGAACAGATGGAAAACAAAAGGTTACCATTCATATAACTCTACATTATAGCCTAGTATTTTGGAAAAAGAAAAGTTTATAATACAAGATTTGAACTTCTGTAAACCAAAAGGGTTTCGAGTTTGATCTTTCCTGCGCTCATTCTTTATCTAACAACTAAAGATTTTAAGAAAAATTACTAACACCTTTGATACTCTTAGAATTCATGGTGGAAATACAGACTCAAAGTAAAGGGAGAATTATATAATCTGAATAATTATTAAGTGACTGTTATGTCAATTTGATACAAGTGAGGTCTAATAGAATATTTACTCTAACAGTTACATACTTACATTCATGGTCTAGAAAATTAACATTGTTGTCTATGTATTGATGGATAGATATCAATCTTGCTAATTCATGTAGGTCCCTGAAGTCTTTAGTCGCGTGATGCAATCAAATTCAGTACAGTTCACCGGTATTTCGGAATCATCAAGCAAAGATGTAAGTATAAAGAAGAGAAACAATATATCAGTCAATTTGAAAGGAATAAAGATTCATAGAATTGTTAGTATCTCATTTTATTTTATTTATTTATATTTTTTTTATGTTATTGGAACAGGGCCTCACTATTATTTGCTCGAAAAGAGGAGGAGATATGTTCAAGCATAGCCACTCAAATTGGCTTCAGACAGTGCCTTCAAATCCAGAAGCAATTCTCTTCAAGTTTGTTCCAATTTCATCACTTCTGACAGGAATTCCTGGAAGTGGCTATCTTAGCCATGCCATCAATTCATACTTGCGCTGTAAGATATGTTCTTTTTGGATCCAAAATGAATTATATAATCTACTTCTTTGATCTCTAGTTTATGCAGCTTCAGTGATTTTGAAGTTACACTGCATTTCATTGATTCAAATGTTGTTCACAGATAAGCCTCCTCCTGAAGATTTACAATATTTCTTGGAGTTTCAAATTCCAAGGCAATGGGCACCAATGTTTTATGAGCTACCTCTGAGGCATCAACGGAAAAAGACCTCTTCGCCTTCACTTCAATTCAGTTTCATGGGTCCCAAGCTTCATATCAGCTCTGCACAGGTACTACTAATTAACCGAACCCTGCTATTCAAGAAAACAGTGTTTGCATCATATATAAGGACTGAAATACTAAATTTATTCATCCATAATAGGGAAAAAGAAAAAAGGAATAAATTACATACTTAGTCCCTACAATTTTTGGAAAATTGTAAATTAGTCCCTATATTTAAAAAGTTTGTGATTGGGTCTCTGCAACTAATAAAACTTTGTAATTAGATTCCTACCATTCAAAAAATGCTGGAGTCAACTGAATACTCTTTTAACATATTCTTAAGTTGGATCAGGTGGATTGTGATGTTAACCTTCGAACTTGAGAATATGATGAGGAATATTCGGTTAACTCGAATATTTTTATAAACACATGGATCTATTTACAAAATTGTATTGATTGTATGGACACAATTACAAACTTTTTAGGTGTAGAGACCAATTTGTAATTTCAGTGAAGGCCTATAGGGATTAAGTGTGTAATTAACAAAAAAAAAAAATCTTGTTGACGAAATTACCTGACTTGGGCAGATTAGTCTAACAAAGCAAGCTCTTTAGGTACATGAGATGTGACAGATTTTTTATTTTTTCTACAAATCATTTTGATAACAATATGAACTTGGTACTTAACTCTATAATAAGTGTTGTTTCAATGTGTGTGCTGCATAGCTTTATAAGTATATATCCAACATAGCACCTGTTTGAGTTTTCCACATTGTAGTGAGATAAATTTATTCTCTTAAACATTGTCTAAAGAAGAATTTGTTGCTTTTTAAGATTTCAAGACATCAAGAATATCTGTCTTTTCTCTTCTTTAGAAAAAAAAATTTAGTATGCTCTGTATGATTAATCATGGAATTTGGTGCAAAATATCAGGTATTGAGTGAACAAAAGCCTGTGGTTGGCCTTCGCTTGTATTTAGAGGGCAGAAAATGTGACAGACTAGCATTACACATACAACACCTTACCAGCCTCCCAAACACAATGATTCTCTCTTCCGGTGGCTCAATCACGAGCAAATCATTTATGTGGCAAGGATCAGACGACAATGAAAACTTCAACCAATTCCTAGAGCCAATAAGATGGAAGGGTTTTGCTAACGTGTGCACTTCAGTAGTCAAACATGACCCTGAATGGTTGAATGAATCAAGTAGTGGTGACAGTGTCTACATTGTAACCGGTGCGCAACTCATTAGCAAAGGGAGTTGGCCTAGAAATGTGCTTCACCTGCGCTTGCAATACACTCACATACCTAACTGCAGCATCCGGAAGTCGGAATGGGCCGCGGTGCCTGGCGAGGCTTCTAGAAAATCATCATTCCTAACAAGTCTTAGCACAACATTTTCCTTCACACAACAACAGAATGTGAGTGATCACCAAAAGCAAGCTCGAACCGCACTTAACTCCGGTGTTTATCCGGATGGTCCACCTGTCCCGACTCGTTCTGCCAAAATGCTAAAGTTTGTTGAGACCGGTGAGGTTGTGCGAGGACCGCACGACACTCCCGGCCATTGGTTGGTAACAGCTGCTAAGCTTGTGACTGAGGGTGGCAAGATTGGATTGCAGGTTAAGTTTGCATTGTTAGACTACTAGTAAATCCAGATGATATCTATTATCTAAATTATTATTGTTACTTCATTCTTTTGTTCAAAATCAATAGATATAGATGTAATTATTGGTTAGAAAAATAGTTACTACTGTATAATGTTAATCCCATTGAGGATTAAACATGTCTCACGTTATAGATGTTTATACATCCTGGATCATCACTGAGCCATGACAAAGGAAGTTTAATGGTTTGAGTAAACCACCAAAGAAAAGACACGATTTATTTGATTACTCTCTTATTATACATTATTATTACAAGCAAGAAAGCAAAGAAACCATAGCCTTACATCAAAATATAACAGATACTAGAAAGAAAGACAGTGAACACATAACTCCTATAAGGGCATCACTAATCAAAACAAGCCAATATCAGTACCACCAGGGAATCAAGAGCATTTGCTCAGCAGGCATGGTGAAAAGCTAGCCATGGCTTACAGTCTCATCGCTACTGATAAAGGTGCACCCACAAGGGTTGTCAAAAATCTTCGGATGTGTTTCGATTGTCACTCATTTGCATCAGTGTCAAAATTATACAATAGGGAAATCATTGTTAGAGATAATAATAGGTATAATTTTTTCAGGATTAACATAAAGAAGGATTTTCTCACATCTGATTGACATATCAATTCACTCGAGTCTTGACCATTTAAGTGGAATATTCACATTCGACAGAAAAAAGAAGCCCCCAAAACAAATGGCTAATTTTTGGTTAGCTACTTATAACCGTCAGTTCAAGTTTGCTTTGCCAAAACCTAACAAGCAAACATTTTGCAGGATACATAACAAAGCTTATAAACGAAATGGTTTCACAATACATTCTCTAAAGATGGGAAAACGGAATCAACAAAACTATTGTACATCGGATCCACCTTCCAAAGTTGAGCAATATGGAAATGCGAGGAGGTCTGTCTATGGACTTCTTCCAAGAGCCAGATGGTAGCTTCGGCTTTGGAGGGATGAATCAAGTTGTCCAAGGGTTTACATTCATCATTGCTGCCAATTCTCAACTGATCCCACTGCTTAAGGAGAACATTTGTGAGGTAATGGAGAGGCTGCCCATAGAGTTTCTTTATTGATTTGCCTAATCCCATCCAGGAATTAAATGGGATGACAGAGCCTCGCTGACTTGGGATTGGGACCTGCTTCATGTACTCCTGATACATTTCTGCGCGTTTGATGAGTATATCTGCATTCATGAGTATATCTGCATTCAAGCATGAGCTTTGGAACAAGTATATTCATAAGAATGCACAGCAGCAGCATAAAAAGGTCTAGAAATTAAGAAAGGCATATTTACAATTTATCTACAAAACCAATAATCGAAAAAGAGTTTTCTGAGCTTATATAGTTGTAGTTGAAAGCAACCATCAAAAGAAATTTTTTTTTTTAATTAAAAACAACGAGCAATGCTAAGTAACCAATAAAAATTCAGCCAATATCAGCCAACAACTTGAATTAGATGTTCTATTTTTTTAGGTTTCGGATGTTCTGTTTGTAGATTTCAGATGTTCTCTTTCTAAAATTGGTTGATAGTTGCTTTAGGTTTCAGATGTTCTATCCCTTTCATTGTGGATGTTCTATTAATAATAGTTATGATGTTTCATTTTTTATTGGCTGATTTGTTGGTTTGAAAATTATTGATTATCTATACTTTCTCTAAAAGATATAAGCTATAACTGCTCGCATAGCCATTACTGCACCTTGTGTTTTACTCGTACTTGTGTAGGGTTCCTGTGCATTGATGTTTTCAAGGGTAGACGACATGGTAACTGGTAAGATCTGAACGATAATTATACTATATCAGATTTTTAAAGCAAAAATAAATGAACAGAAAACCTAAACCAATGAACACCTAAAATCATATTATATATGAACACCTAAACCAATATCAAATAAAATCATACTAAAATGTAAAATAAATTTGAACTGCCATACCTGGAAAGAAAGACAGCAGCGCCGGCTCGTTCCAGTTGGCGGAGAGAGAAGAGTAATGAGAGGGTGTAGTGAGAGACCAACGGAGCAGCAGAGCGAGAGAGAATAAGAAGAGAGAAGAGGTGTGAAGAAAGGGAGAAGGGCGGGTGAGGGGGCGAGGGACGCTATACTCCGCAGAACAAAGGTTGCCAGAATGGAGACGTCAGCTGGTCACTTGGTAGGGTCCACTGGTTCAAAAGTTTAATGATTAATCAAATCTAAATTCAATGGTAATTGAATCAATTTGTTTAAAAATAATATAAATTCAAAAAAAATTTTCTTTAAAAATTGGATCGATTTAACTAGTATATCGATTAAGAGTAGTGCTACGGAACTAATATTAAGAAGTCATTAGGAAGCAAATAAGTGCAATTAGAAATTAGCATTCGAAACTAAAAATAATTATCATCCGAAATATAATACAATTATCATCTGTAACCCTAAACCCTACACCATCACCAACACAATTATCATTCGAAACAAATTTAATTTATCATCCAAAACATAATACAGTTATCATCCGAAATTAAAAGAATCCACCTAGAAACGCTGTTGCAGATTCGACACTGCTCTTTCTTTTCCTTCCATGATAGAATCGACACCTTTTGATTTTCTCACACTTTTACTTCTGTGCAGCCTTTTCCATCTTGGTCTTCTCGAATTTGCTTCAGATATGACCTTCTTTTTGTGACAGAGGCTTAATTTGAGGAGATGAAGGCTCGGCGGAAGAAGAAGAAGAAGATCTGCTTTGGATCTGACTTTCCTTTTCGTTGCAGAGACTTAGTTGGAGAAGATGAAAGGTTCGGCGGAGTAAAAGAAGAAAAGGCGCGGCGGCTTTTTCCATCTCCATCTTCTCGGATCTGCTTCATATCTGACCTTTCGTCTTGTGACATAGGCTTAATTGGAAAAGATGGAAGGTTCGGTGGAAGAAGAAGAAGAGAAGGCGCGACGGCGGAATAAAGAGAAGAAGAAGAGGTGGCGGCAGCGGCGGCGTGGGTATGGGTGACAGTGGCGGTGGAGAAAGGGACTAGGATTAGGGTTTCAACATTTGGCTTCATGGTTCCCATTGGTTCTGAATAACATTTGCTCCATATACTTACTCATCGACTAATTATCAGTTTGACCAATTTTTTCACTAATTTTTAAGAAATTACATTACCTAATGATTTTTCTTTTAATGATGTTATTCACTCACCTTTTTAGTAAATATCAGTTTTACATATGTATAAAATATGATTATTATTAATTAAATATATATTTTAAGAGTTTAATTTTAATGTCCTGACAGTGTAAAATGTTTTACACAGTCGTGCAATCATATATGTTCTTTTCGATAACTAATTACAAGATGAATTAAAAAAGAAATATTTTTGTTGACGTGGCATTATCTAATTGAATACATATGTAAAACATCTTTACACTGTCAGTGCATTGAAATTAAATTTATATTTTAATAGGCAGACCACAAAAAAGTAAAAAATGGTTAACACATCACATATCGTATTTTATATGAATGTCAATTTAGTTTCTACTAAAAGGATATACGTATAGCGAAACCATTATTTTCCCCTTTTTTCGGTGTCTACGTATTGAGGATTTGGTGCACATATTATAGACATTGAAAGCTACATAATTGTATTACAACTAAAAAATTAAGGGATAAGTAACCTTTTTTTAATCATTAAGGTTTGGAATCAAAATTGTCTTAAAGTTTTATTTGCATTTAAAATTAGGAAAAGGTTATGCTGTGGTTTATGAAAAACATCCACGTGTGCGAAAATGTGTTGTTTTCCTTTGGTGGGTGACACCAGACCAACCTTTTTATTTGGAGAAGCTTGTCTTTCAGTTGGTGGGAAAAGCTAACCACCTACGGAATCACTCACCCAAAAAAAAGTCGGTTAGGATACTAATTTTTTTTTTTGGTGACTTGTTAGGATACTAATTTAGTACAATTAAGATTAATGGAGAGATTAACAAATTTTGAAACCCACATTAGTTTCTTTGAATGCTGGGCTTTTGGGCTAGGGTAAGTTCATATCTATTATATTATCATATCTAATGTAACTTTGTCCCTATTCATATATATTCTTCATTTTATAATACCAAAACAATATATATATCCTTCCTTTTTTCAAACAATTAATTGAAGATCAAATGTTTTATTCAGTCATATCCATTTTATAGAGAAATAACAAAATCTCACTAATATTTTATTTAACGCCATTTTTTACAATAAATTAATTATTATTTTCAAATTTTATTCATTTATTAATTACTCAATTCATATCTATTATATTATCATATACTTCATACTCGTATAAGAAAAATAATATCAATGCATGTTATATACTTTACCTAATCTCTAATACATTGGTAATGTTCAATTGAATAAAATAAACATTGCAAGCGAAAGAAATACTTAATTTAATTCAATGAGAGCATTATTTATAAATAAAACAATTAAAATACACGTACTCTTTTCTTTGTTTGGTTTATCAAATACAACTTATTTTGAAAAAATACAACGACAAGATTTATATATTTTAGGGATTATTTTAAAAATACAATTTTCCTTCTTAAAAAATCGCTTCACAAATAAAATTAAAATATATTTGGTTTTTTATTTAAATAAAATAAATATTTTACTTATCAAAATACATACTTTTTCAAAAATTTACCAAAATATATTTTGTTATCAGTGCCGCGGGCATAAGAAACGAGCCAGTATTGACTCAGTGTCGCGAGCAGAAGGCGTAGCATTGGACACAAGTATGTAAGCCCAATGCCACGTGCACGCGGCTACTATCAGCAGCATTGGCTTGAAATAATTCTTTTAATTGATAACTAATTTAATGGTGCTTTCTGTATGTACATATTTTTTTAGTTCAATTTGAATTGATTTGGAAGGAAAAATATACATAATTTATTATAATTTGGACATTTCAAATTTTAAATTTTATAATTTAAACAGTTTTAATTATTAATTTTTCTAAACCTCAATTAAATTTTTTTATTTTTTATTTTATATTTTATGGCACACTGAACTAACTACATATCAAACTTTTACCAACTTTGGCCCCATTCAAACTGCCCATGTTTCGCCAAAAATATTAATCCCCTTTTGTTTTTTGCTTCATTTACATAATCAATATAATTCTAAACATTAACACACTATTGTACATGTGCAGAGAGATTCCTGACTATTCATTCACATCACATCAGAAGAAGCAACAAAATTTGTCTAAGAGTAGGTAAGTACAAACACGTGTAACATAATCTCATTAGCCAACACAAATCCACACATATGAATATTTTTCCTCAACCACACCAGAGAATTTCCCTTAAAATTATTCCTTTTGACAATTTTGCTCCACTGACGGTAATTGATTTCCCATTTCCTTGTTGATTCTATTGGTTCTTGATTGGTATAGATGCAGCAGAAATAAAAATTCTAAAAAAAATATAACAGTTAAAATGTTTTTATGATAAGGAATTACCATCCAAACAAAATAGAATGTTTTTGAAGCTAGCTACAATGTTTACAGGGCTTGCTATAATCAAATATAACAAAAATCAATGAAACTCATTAACCAATCTCCACTAGGTCATGATCTTAAGACCCCCTACAGCAATTAGGACCAAACCAATAAATAACGTATTTCATGCTCAAATATAACAAAAATTCAAATGCCTATTTCATGCATTGCTTTCCAGCAAAAAAAGGGATGGAGGTGACGGATAAAGTGATTGAAGCTCCAAATTCAATTGTGTTCCTGCAAGTTGAGAATTGATTGCATGCACAGAATGCCATGATATAACAGCAAAAAGGGGGAAAATTAAACAATACAAAAGTGGAAGAGAGAACCAGGGCTTACCATGGAATCACGGTTGGCGAACCACGACAACAGTGACGAGACAAATTGGCAAGGCGACGACAAATCAGCGCGATAGAGACGAACCAACGGACACAAGAGAGGTGTCGAATTATGGACAGAGGTACAACAAGGGCAAGTGAGTCAAATTAGCTAATGAGACAACTAGAGCTTTTGTCATGATCAATTCAGTAAGTCGAGCTCATGAATTTTGTGAGCAGACTTTGAGCATAAATTTGAACTTATTTATTAAATTAATCGAGCTTAAATTTAGATATTCAATTATTTCTTTCCACATGCATGAGTCTTGTCTTCTTTGGTTTATCAATAGTCTGTGAGTGTAGGGTCATTTTGGATGAACTTGAAGCTCAGGATTGTTTTAGGGGCAATATCTGATGAAGAGGATTTTGGATACATGTCATTTTGGTCAGCGATTCCATCTGTCAATGATCGAACTCTAGTTGAAATTGAAATTATGTTCGTTCACCCTGAGACTTGAGATTAAGATTTCTACCTTAAGAGAAGCCTTACTCATCACTTAAAATAAGGTCAGGGAATTCGTTTATGTCTCGTTCTCAAATAATTCCAATAAGAACCTTCTTCTTCTGTGATCAATAAGCCATGTGATCTTTTTTTTTTTTTTTTTTGTCTTTCATTCTCCATAAAACATAACAAGTAAGGTTTTTTTTAATAGAAAAATTTAGGGGTTGATTTGACGTATGGCAAACCATCAATATTAAAGTTGACAAAATTAATCTCAAATATTTTTAACAAATTATCCTCGATTATTTAAAAATATAATAAAAGTGTATAACTTTTTGCTATTTTTGTGACATTTCACATGTGAAAAATGCACATTTATTAGGTTTTTAATTTAATGGGGGATATTTTTGTCAGTAACAATTGTTACATATGCAATGTGATTTAAATATATGTTTTGTGGTTTAGAGTACTAATCGCCGCAAAAGCGAATTTTTTGTGCCGTTTTGCAGCGGTTTGAGTACCAACCGCTAGTAAACGGAAAATTTTTGCACGATTAGCGGCAGTTTAAATGTGACCCGCAACAAAACCTAAGTTTTTCAATGATTTAGCGGCGGTTGTTGTATTAACCGTCGTCAAATACAATTTTTTTAAAATTTAATCAACAAATTGTTATTTAGATGTCATTTGCATCATCATATACGTATACACATACTTATAATATCTTTTTAACATTTAATTACTGATTGGTTATTAATTAAGTATTAAATTTTAAAAGTTAAAAGTTGTTGTTAAAATAAGATTTAAAATATAGAGTCATAAACTAATTTTTTCAATAATTGTTATCATTTAAATCATTAAAATGTATTGACTAAGCATGGAAAAATTTGGAGTGATATAAGGTGGAACTTGTTTAACAAGTTCTAAGATGAAACAAAGAGTTTTGTGAAAATGTAGAGCATCGCTACCCAGGCAGAATTGAGAAAGATGACTGGAAAGCTTTCTTCGAGTATTGTTTGGAAGAAAACACACCGGTAATTTATGTGTCTAAGATGATGATTCTTTATGTTTTCTTGTAGAAGTTTTTAAATAAAATATGTGTATCCATTTTTTCTCTAATTTGTTCATTGTTAATGAATTGTAATTAGTTTTTTCCCTAGTTTATTTATGTTTGATAAATAGGAGAAATATAAAAAGAATAGTTCAAACCGTGCAAAACAGCAATACACTCACATTGTGTACTTAGATAAGTACAGTTTATTTATTTATTGACAAGTCAATTAATTAAATTATATTCCATTCTAATTGTATGACAGTAGTCTAATTTGTTAGTGATGCAAAATTTGTATATTTGTAGGAAGCAATTGCTGACATAAAGAGTTGGGGTGAATACGCAAAGGAGCCTTCTCAGAATGATTCACTTGCATAAGTGCTTGGGAAGGAACATCTGGAATGAGTTCGTAGTGTAGGTCCTGGATCATGTCCATCACTATAGTCAAGTTATGGGGTTCAAATAGAATAGTATCAAAAGAATATCGTTGAATTAAAGGCGGAGGCAGCAAAAGAGTTGAATAAGAGACATGCGATAAAGAATTTTCTGAGATTCCTTATTCAACGGCAAGGAAATGACTTGCCACCTGAAATTGCTTCAGAGATAAATGCTTTAGGTAGTGGACCAACAATTTCGCATATCAGATTCTCTTCCGATAATCCTAACCTTCTGTCACCCCTATGAGATTGTGTAGATTAAAGTAATACATATTAATAGATTGGAATTTATAATATCAAAGTACTTGCTTGATTTTATTTTATATTTTATGACTAAGTGTTAATATTAGTTTAATATATTGCACTTATGGATAAAATATTCTATTGGTATATATATTTTGTTCTATTAATTTTGCATATATTTATCATTCTTAATGGTGTTACTATTGAATTCTTACGATGTAATAAAAAATTTATTAAATGCTTCAACAAAGGCAGTGATTTCCTATTTTCTTTTAGACAGTTCTTTTTACATGTCACTTTAGCTGCCACACTTGGGCCACTAACTAGAAGAGTTGCCTATTCTTCAGAATATGCAATATGTTGAAGTGTTGTCTTTTTTTTTTTAAAAAAAAAAATATGCAACTCATGCAAGTGTTGCTTATTCTTTTTAAATGCAACTCATGTAAGGGTTGCCTCTTTTTTTATAAATAATGTAACATTTCCAAATGTTGCTTATTCTTTCCAAGATGCAACCATGCAAGTCTTGCTATTTCATTTTCCAAATAACAATTTCAAATAGCATTGCTTTTGTTTTCGTAGTAGAGTTGCTTTATATAATTGTACAGTCATTTAACTAATAAAAATTATGCTTAATATATAAAAAATTCAAAAAAAAGAAAATAATTAATAAAATTCTAATATCAAAGAAGGATAATTGGGCAATGATCACTTCCAGAAACAACACAAGTTTCTCAAACAAAACATTACAAGAAAATAGGAAACAAGTTTTTATCTCGCACTACAAAATTACACTAATAAATCCTAGTTGTCTTGAATAATGCCTATTTGCCCATATATGCAACAACAAAATAAACTTCATCAACTAAAATAAAAGGCCATTTCAATGCTTGCATCAAGTCCATCAAAATCACAAGATTTCTCCATTGTTGTCATCTGCACTTTGTGCAATATTTATATCACGTGATGCTGATTCCTTGGATCGCATAAAAGAGAGAGCTTCATCAACATTTAAGGCATGTAAATTCTTTTGAAAGAGAAGCTTCACAGAACTTTCTAGATTTTGGATTCTGTTTTTTGTCTCGTGAAGTTCAGTTTGCAATGAATTAAACTTCTCAGATGTTGTTTAATTTTAGCAATTTTTCGTTCTTTCTGCAGAGATACTTTTTGTGATTGCTCTCCCATAATATCGGACTCTTCCCAATTGCTCTTCGCCAAATACTACACAAAATGCATTTTCAGGAGCATCCCCAGCTTCTTGATAAAATTTAAGTTTAACCTGTGAAAAAAACATAATAAAATATGGTGAATCATCAACCCAAATAAAAATGACAAGAGTAGTAACTAGCTAGTATCAGTGAGGTATATAGCAATTGAAATCATGCATCTTCAATATACAAACATAAAGAAATATCATCATAATGATATTATATAGTTGCAGCTGCTTGATTAAAAAAAATACACACACTACATGTTAATTCATTTAAATGAGAAATTTCAAATTTGTCAACTAATTACACTGATACAATTACAAGCAATAACAACCTAACACAGAATATATACAGAAAACATGTAAAAAGCTAATCAATTTATTAGTTCATCAGTTACTAATTGGCTAGTTGTTCCAAAGTTCCAACACTGACTTTTGAATTAAACTATTGACATAAGCATCAAAAACAAAATTTAATTTGACTTACATAACAGCTCGTGTTTCTAAATAAAACTTTTTTTCTTTTTGCTCGATTCAAATTGCATCAAACACATCAACCTGTGATGGGCTTTCTTTGTTCTCATTCATTTCACGCTACAAGTAAGGGAAAAGTATTAAAAATGGCAAAAAATGCTATTTGTCTAGTCTTAGGATAATCATTAGTTAGTATAAACGTAGATAAATTCTCCTAAAAATATCTAAGTTATAACCATTTCATTATGCATTCTTGCAAAGCAAATAGGACCCATTGGATGTTGTTGCATGTGTGTTTGATAAAATCAAATAAAAATGATCTTTTAATAAGCACAAGCAATAATAATTATGTTTGGTAAAATGACTTTAAAATTTAAAATGACCATAACATATATAAATGTAATAATGAACGTGGATATTTATTAATAAATAGAGTTATATAGAACTTTTTAATTTTGATAAGCACAAGCCATCTTTGAAAAGCTCTTTTCAGGTGCTTTCAAAAGCACTCCTATCTTTTAAAAACTATAAGCACCCCTCCAAAAAGCTTTACCAAAATCAAAGTAAGAAAAATAAAAGAGTACAAAAGAAGAAAAAACACTTACCCTAATATATTTTTATATGGGCTTTTTGACATTAGGAAGTACAGCTTTCCAACTAGTATAAATCAATGTTATGAAGCCATTATTTCTTCCCAATTTCCAATGTACCAATAAAGTAAGTTAAGTCCTTCACCCTTCTTTCAGTTGGTCCGACTGCTTGTTCTTCATGAAAAATCACGTCTTCTCTTTCTTCCCAGCTTTTTGCATGGATTTTGGCATACCTTGTTTTTCCTCGAGTCCTTCTACTCTTTGGAGTACCTGCATTTACAAAATAATTAGTTATATGTACCATGTAAATAAGCAAAATCATAATTATGTATAAATTATATCACCTTCAACATTGTTAGTTTTCATAAATTGATTGACATACATCACCATAAAGAACATCATCTTCATATTAACCAATGAACTCTTCAATAGTCATGGCTGGACAATTTGATTTAGTATTTATCTTCCTAAGATTTTGTTTCTTTTCTTATTTTGGCGTTTCATTTTCAGCACCTAGTTCAACATTTCTTTCCAAATGAATCTCATGGGTCTATCTCATGGGTCTCCAAAAATGTGTCCATACTCATTGTTGGGCGCTTTCTAAGATTTTCTTATTTGTCTCCAATGCTGCATTCTTTTTCTCTCTGAACATAAGCCCCTTGTTTATTCAAAGAGATGGTTGGATTTCTTGGACTACTTTTCATTTTTTTTTTGGAACTTCTTGTTAAGTATATGTTTTTGAAGGAATGGAGTCACTCTTTTTTGTTCCAACTCAATTTCTTTGCTCTTTGTGTGCTTTAATATTGTAATCCTCTCGAAAGTATAAATTGGAATTGAGTAAAAAACATGGGCAGAAGCATAGTGTAACATCCCATATTTTTTTAATTCGAATTCTACTATTATATTTTTTTTAAATTTTCTTTTATTAATAGTTATTTTGATAGGACGTTAATATCTAACAGTATAAAATATGTACTAAATAGAGTACGCAATAATTAAAAGATAGTTAGTTAAACTTAATAAAAATAAAGAAAAATTGTGTACCAAAATCAAAAGCAAGCGAGAAAAAAGAAAATAAATAAATAAAGTTTTTAATACTAATTAAATATACTATTGAATAAAATATCCTAAAATAAATGAATTATCCAAAATATTCATTCTTTTACAGAATTTTCCATGACATGCTAAAATATAACACATATTCAGTGATTATCTTTAGCCAACCAACGTACTTTTCTCTTTTGGAATTAGTATAAAAAAAATATGAGAATACAAAATTTTCAGTAGACCTCCAGCCCACTTTATGGGATTTTTAATAAAATAATAAAATAAATATATAATAAATAATAAATAAACAAAAATGCTTGAATGAGCTAACCATACATGCTTAATAACATGATGAATAAAGAAACAGTTACACGTTTTATCTTTGCTTTTAATTTTACGGAATTTAGCTCAACCGTTTATCACATGGGAGTCCTCAGTCCCCTTCCCTTGCCGAAAGTTTTTATTCCAAGTTTTGACCGATCACCTTCCTTTACCGAAGCATCATCTCAATTATTTTGTCTTTGGAAGGTCACATTCCCTTACCGAAGGATCATACCCTCAATTCTCACACAAGTAGAGTTAGATGGCATGCATGTGAACATAAAAAAAGAAAGGGAAAAATTAAATTAAATGGCATACAACATAAAAAAAGGAAGAACATAAAAAAAGATTTAAAACATTTTAATCTACTTTTGGAGTAGTCTCCTTTGAATAAAAAAACCCTAAGTTTTTTTAGAGAAAAAATACTGAGAATTAGGGTTGATAGTATATATTCTCCTTCAGTACTCACTCATATTTATATATACTCTTAACACTAGCCTAACAGATAACTGTTTTAGAATTTTTTTTTTATTATTATTCGGGTTATTACACATAATGTTTTAGTCAGAATCTCCTAATATTATAAATCTTACCCTAGATTATTGCCCAACACTTATGCATTTTAAGTAATTCAGAAAGAAGAAATCACACATATACACACTTTACACACTTTTCAGAAGACCCAAAAACCAGAATTTGGATTTCTTAAACATAATAAAGACTATTATTATGTTAATAATAACAAAAATTAAAAAAAAAATGAATAAAATTGAAATACCCAAGGTAGAGAGTGGAATTGAAAAATTAAAGTAGTAGAAATATCTTAACTTGAGGTGATTTAATAAGAGAAAAAAAATTATTAAACTGGTATTTGCCAATTTTTTTTGTAGAACTGAAATTAAAATATTATTATTTATCAATCCATTATAGTTGTTATTCTAGAACTTAAATTAAATCAAGAATATAGTTGCAAGCAAGTAGAATCTATGAATGTAGCAAGGTATATATATACTCTTTAATGGAGAAATTAATTGAACTTAAGGACATTGTCAAGTAGCAATGAACAAAATCAATTATTCAAATTCATCTTTTGAGTGATATTATTCTTCTGATTTTGTGTTATATTCTTATGAAAGAAGTACTCATTCTGTGGTATCTATAAAAACTTCATCCAAATCACTCCTAATCAAATCAATTTCACCATTATCATTTGGCATGGAAGGACCCATTGATTGGTCAGATGGCTCTTTTTCATAAATAACTTGAGGATCAACATCAACTTCATCGCTTATGTTAAATAAATTTCTTGGAATTGACTTCATAACATAATGTTTAATTTATCTTGATCAAATGGATCTTGAATGTAGAAACATTGTTGTACTTGACATGCCAACACAAACTAGACTCATACCAATCACAGCTAAAGAATACAACCTTAAAGTAGTCTAACTCGATTAGAGTTTGTTACCAAAATCATCCCTAAATTTTTCAAATGCCGACAAAAATGACCCTTAATTTTGTTAATGATAAAAATGCCCATCAATTATTTAAAATTCCAACAAAAGTATATTTTTATCATAAACGTAACCAAAGTTTTCAAATTTCGACACTTTTGTCAGATTTTTTAAATAATTTGTGGGCATTTTTATCATTAGCAAAATTGAGAATATTTTTTTAAGCATTTGAAAATTTTAGGGATAATTTTAGTGGTTAACTCATGTTAAAATATCATTGGTTCTACCATAGGAGGAAACTTTTGCATGAATTGGATTTGGGTCCTTTGCATTTGCAAAGCCTGTAGTTAATGCAACTAAAGTTACACCACTGTTTTGCGTCTTGACTCACATTGCCTAGTGTGAAATCTATATCCATTGATAAAATACCCAGAATATTTCTTTTGCAATCCTCTTGTGGTGATCGCCGCTAATCAAAGGGTCAATTTCTGATAACTCATACCGCGGCGGTTCCAAACTGCCGCCGACCGAAAGTGTCGCCACACGCTTACCTAAACAACAGCGATTTCTAAATCACCGCAAAACACATATCCATTTGGCGACACTGTCAGGAAACGGTCGGTGCACGTATAGGCGGCGGATGGGTGAACCGCCCCTAAACGGGATACAAAATCGCTGGTAACTGCTGATATCCTCTAGTGCTTGCACAATGTTTATACATGGATAAAGAAAATGAAAGTGTGATTATTTTTATTTCATAGTTACTTGTGTTAGTTTGCTCAATGCTTACCTATGGGCAAATTGGAATAAAAGCAAGCATGCTTGTCATCCATTGGTATCTGCCTCTTACACTCTTGATCTGTAAGTTCATCGATAGTTCAAAATTTTATGATCAAAATACAAATATTACATTATATGATATCCATAAAATAAGATTTCTAACATACTTCAACATCCAATGCAGCAAGCCGTTTTAAGTACAAAGCAAAATTTTTCTGGTACATCGAATTATATCCAGGATAATTTTATGGGACAAGTTATTGGTGTTCATAAGGTGAAGTTAATTCCTATTAACACTTATTTTTAAGTTTTATAATAACATTCACTTGATTTATTACATTTTTTTTGTGTCTACTTGATTTATTACAATTGATATTAAAGAATGTTGATGTAGATTTTTGTGCCCATAATATACCTTTAATTATCATTGGTTTCTTATTAAGTTGACTTGTTTTACGAAAGTGTGTCATGTATGAATTTGTTCAAATGTTGCATATTAATGAATGAAAGTCAACTTGAAATTAATCAAGTGCATTTATTCCAAAAATATAAAAATTTCTAAGTACAAATTCCTTAAACCAGCTGTCCCACGGCAACATGCAAAATCTCAAGTGTATTTTTTGTTAATGTTTGTCTTAACTTATGGTTGTAGGAATAATTGTGGCTTTTGGTTTAGTCAATAGAAGATTCTCTCATGCTATTTCGAAGAGAATATCTATTCAATTTCATAGTTTAATGCTAGTAACTAAAAGTATTATAAACAATAAACAAATTATATATCTAATAACACTCTCATTTATTGGAGAGTGTAAATCACTCTCCTAATTTAATTAGTACAATTAATATATTTTTATAATTATCTTTTTTCATTTAATTACACTAAACATAAATTCCAAATTTAGATCAAATTAAATCTCAAAAAACTCTCCCTTATCATTTCAACCACAATTATATAGTTATTCTTTTTTAAATGAAAATTTCAAATTCTTATATGTAATTAGCTTAAGGCATATAATCATTAACTCTAGGAAATATCCTAAAATCACCATAACATATTAAAAAAACAAAAACTCAAATTTGATCATCATTGGAAACAGCCAAAATTTTTGTTCGTCACCTGGAGAATAATAAATATTAAATAATAAAAATAAAGATCAATTAAATTATTATGAATGTTATATGTTTAAAAATAAAGATGTTATACATATAAAATTGTCGATGCTAAATTTGATAATTTTAATAACTTCTACTCTAAAACTTATATTTTACATATATACTATTATAAAATATAAAAAATAAAAAATATGAAAAAAAATAAAAATAATAAGGCATGAGTATAGTAATAATAGATAATCATAATCCAAATTTATTATGCATATTTAATTTAATATCTATAATTTAAAATAACATCCATAATTATATATTTAGAACATCTAATATTATACATTTAATTTAATAGCAATTAATAAAAAAATAAAAATCAAAATATGTTACACATAATAAATGAAATAATTGGTATATATGAATTAAAAGGGAACCAAATCCATAAATGATCGAATTTATGATATGATAAGGGGAATGTGAGACAATGAAACTGAAACAGAATAATAAGCTTTAATTAAAGTGTAAAATGAAAAACTTTTGGTTGTTTTTTTATCAATAAATAAACTATTGGTTACTAAATTTTTTTAAAATATATAGAAATACATCCTTCTTGTTATATATAAATTGCATTATTTAATTTGTTGCCCCTCAATAATAGGTAGTGAATAATTACATAATGATTAAATTGGCTGTAGATTTATTGAATAGAGATTAGAGATAGAGCATAGTTCAAAGCATAATATGATCAAAGATTTCACTATTATTGACTGGAATAAAAATATATAGTACTATTAATGCAATCTTAGAATACAAACGGTGTGTTTTAATTTAGAACACAATTATTTAGTTAAAGTTGTTAGAGATTAATTATAAAATAATTCGATTATAAGAATTTTAGTTTGATTATAAAACAATTTGAATATAATACAATTCAATGCAACATGCCATTTTATATTTTTAATTTCAATTTATTTTATTTAATTTTTAATTTTTTTAAGTACATGGGGTGATAAACATTCATAAGTTTGTAATAAAACATGTATAATATTAGCTATATTTACCACAAATAAATACCAAATATTGATAGTAAACAATCTATACTAGTTAGCTTAATTAGGAGATAATACATTGATTATATGTTTACAATTTTCAAAAGTAAACAATCTATACTAGTTACCTTTTAACAAAACAATAGTTGATATGTTTTCTTCATTTATTATGTCCAATGTCACACATCATGAATCTCTCTTTTCTTTTTTTTTTACAAAAATATTTCTTGTGTACACAAAGCTATAATGCATCTAAATGAGTAGTTAAAACGGGCTCCTATACACCGACTTAAATTGAGAAACAAATTCAGTGTCTATTAGAGCATGTTCAAGACTTTGAACCAATTTTAGAAAATTTTTGTGTTGGTGAACAAACCTCTTTAACAAATTATTTATCCCTTCACACTTTATTTTGTTTTAAAATCAGTGTAAAATTTATCACTCAAATAAGCGCCTATCCAACTGTTTCTCTTTTCATATTCCTGAAGAACCCAATTATTTTTCTCCAACCCATAATTTTTCAGCATGTTCTCCCAAAATATTCTTTGATTTCATCCGGATACCATGGAACATACAAACATTTTCATAAACGCTAGGAAAATTCTTTGTTTTTAATGTCTTTTGTTACATTGTTTTGAATATGCCAACCAAATAATCGGTGAATTGCATTTTAAAAAACTTCATGAATTGCAACTTTCATTGCCTTATCGCCATATGTGACTACATCATTAAGAGACTTGTTCAGCATTACTTCTAGAAAATTTTGCAACGACCTCGTATATATTGCTATTTTTTCTTCATCAATTAAGGCAAAGCCAAATATGCAATTCTCATCTCTCTTTTCCTCCCTATTGTAAAAATAAAGAATCGCCTTCTACGCTATGTTCCATCTTCCATCTTTTCCGCGTGCAGTATCACCTTGTGAACTCCAAACCCAACACACCTTACATAGCTTACATACAAATTACAGGCTGCATATCCAATGTTCCAAATGTTTGGTTTATAATTTCATCCGCAGTCATAAAGTCACACTTACTTCTACTATCGCGGCAATCACAAGTACAACTCACCTTCTCTTTCGCATTGTCCAACACGCAATCTTCAACATTGCCTTATGAACTAAGTGGTTCTAAATTAACATTCATTGTTGAATCCTAATGAGATGATACAACTTCAGAGCCTACAAGGGAGATTTAATTTCAAAATTATATCTAAAGACTGAATAATAAAAAAAGTGCTAATAAAACTTCCAATAAAACAATGATAAAACGAGAGAGAGAAAGAATAATGATATCATGATTGTCATTACTAGTTGTATTATGTATGCAATATTTTTAAAACAACTTAAAGGAGAACAAATTTACCATTGTCCAAGATTTCAAATAATCAATATATATATATAACAAAACATTTATTTGAATTAACTTCATAATGCTTCCAACCAATTGGATACACAAATAGAGGACAAAGTGAAAAATATTTTCAACTAAGTGACGTGTAAAGTGAATTTCTGTCCAAATTTTTCATCATCTCATTTTCAATTACACAACAAAGTAGAAATTAATTAGTGCATAAGACTACACTTAATCATTTGTCAAAAGGAGAAAAAAATTAGTACATGATGACTGGTACAGAGAAGACAAACAATAACACATAACAAAAAGAAAGAAAATGCAATAATGGAAATGAGTAACATAACAAAAAGAAAGAAAATGCAATAATGGAAATGAGTAACCCGCTATAGAGCATTGTGTGTTACGCATGATTAAGGGTGTAATATTGGCAACCTAATCTAATGCAAGCATCAAAGGGTAATTCCATTGCTTGAACATTTAACGTTCAAGTCACACGGAGATAAGTCAATTGTTGTTTCAAATAAATAATGATGAGTGGAAGTTGCCTTGGGTGTGAGAGTAGGGGCTGTTGGGCAAGGTTAATAAATTGTTTCAGTAATTTAATTTTTTTCTAACAAGTAAAGCTTGGTTTATGTTGTTGTTATTATAGTATACTGGCTTTGCGATGAGGTTTTAGTTTAGTGGTTGATTTCCTTACCTCATAAGTGATGCACCAAGGGTTCTATTTGCAGGTGTGGAAAAACCTATAATATTATAATGTGCGTGTGAGTAGAGAGTTTTTCAATCCATCTAACAAAAAACAAGACTAACTTTTAATTAGAGTTTCCAATCACATTGTAACACGTAAATCTCTTTAAAAAATGGATTTTAATAATTTAGTTTGCTCAATGCCCACCTATGGGCCAATCTATTTATAATATATAAAAGAAAAGACTAATGTAACTTATTCAATTTTAGCATTTTAAATTTCTATTAAAATGATATGTCATCAAAATTACATAAATAGCAGAATTCCAAAATTACAAATCCTTAATCTACTTAGCACTAAAAAACCTTCTCCTTTCAAACGCCTTTTACTTATTAAACCTGAGTCTCATAGTTGTCTTCAATTGTCTTGAATATACCTAACATCTTCATAACCTTTTATCTTATATAATATCAAAAAACTTTTCATTATAAATTGATATTTAAAATTAACTTTTTATATTCTTTTGCTATTTGTTTTTATAGAAGCTACTTTATACTTTCAATGTTAATGTTAATTTTTTAATAGGCATAAATTGAGTTAAAATCTAATTTGTTTTCTCATTTCATGCATCTTCACTCATATATTCACTATATAAATCAACATCATACCTCACCTCTTCTCACATAATCTCATAACTCTTTTTTTTTCTTCTTCATTTTTGTTGATTTTTTGCACAACTATATTGAGTTTGCTAAAACATATGTACTAATCACACATTTTATTCATGTTCGCTCACACATTCTCATACTTTTTTCTTTTTCTTTCCCTTCACTTTTGCTAATTTTATGCACAACTATGTAGAGGATTTTGTTAATAATCATATATAGTTTTTTTTTTAAGTTTGCTAAATGTATGTACTAGAGAGAATATGTCTTTATATTCATTAGTGAATTTCATTGTTTTTTTAGTATCATTGTAATCATTAGTTATATAGTGCCCTTGACCAACTTAGATTGTTTCAGTAGTTAGCTCACTAATCCACTTAAGCAAGTGTCGGTGGTTTGAATTATGTCTTATGCATGCAACATGTAACACCCTACATGTTGATTTCTGTGGCTTTTCTGATTTTTAGTATTTTTTTTGTAAATGTGTCTAGATTGGTCTGTAGAATTTTCTGTGGTCCAAATTCGTGAAAATCATGAATCACCGCTTGAATTCTTGTGACGAGCCAAAAAAAAAAAAAATTGACCGTTGACTTTTTGACCTTGATCGGTTCAG
>JASCZI010091324.1:19117-30118 GCA_036250425.1 Stylosanthes scabra | reverse complement strand
GTCGTTGTTTTGCTTTCAAGAATAGTTCCTCAAATCTTTTGTTGGTTGTCATTCATCAAAACCTAAAACATAACCTTTGCATACAAGCAATCATGGTTTACAAACCCCACCCATTAAAATTATTTTGGAAAAATTCTTTTTAAATTGACTCTGCACTTGCATGAAATTGTCCAATCATAGATTAGAGGGAAGAACACACAAACCAAGAGAGTTTTTGAGCCAAACAGTGTGGTTCCACGAACCATCATTTTCCTTCTTGTATGTTAATTCCTCTCCTATGATTGCGATTTGTGATTTGCCATATTCTTTATGTCCATTATCGTATATATTTATGTACTCATATGATTAAGGCCTTCTTTGTGTTCAGCTCACAAACCAAATAGCCTGACCTTTTTACATTTATCCATTGGAGCCAACTTTGAGCCTTGAAACCCTTTTGTTCTAAATTGAGCACGTTACAAGCCTTAAAAGTGAAAAACTATGACTGTACCCTACATGATCTCTGGTTAATCTAAGATTTAGTGGTTGTTTACTTTTTGATAGAGGAAAAGAAAGGGAATAAAGAAGAAAAATTTTGAGTGCATTGTCAAAACGTCCCCGCGCGGGACGGCGCAACCCGTAGGCGTCCGAGAGATGAGAAGATATTCTTCGTATTTGGAAAGATTGTATTATGATATTCGGAGTCACCACCAATCAATTTTTTCATAAAAATAAAATGGCTAATTGGATGCCAAAAATGAAAAAAGTCTGCAATACCAGAGTTTAGGTTCGGGGTATGATTACGAATAGGGAATGTATTACTAGCACCCTATATCGTCCGTTCTTTAAACGGTTACCATATGATCTATTATTATTTGTCGATTTAATTTTATTGGTCTCTTTATGTCCTTAATTTGTACTCTTTATTATTTTGATAATTAAATCTCATCAACGCACTTGACGAGAATTAATATACTAATTTTTAAATAATTTTCTAAAAATAATATTTTTTATTATGAAATCAAATTTAGTCAACGCTTATAATTAAAGTTGATATAAAAACCTTAGGAATATTAGAAAGAAATAATTTAATCGATATTTCGATTTTTTTCTAATTTCCATCATCGGATGATTTGAGAATAAAATTTAAGGTATGTCAACAAGAAATTACGAGAATATAGATATTATGATATAAATCTTTCGTATGTTTGGAAGTATAAATGAATTTATATTTATAACAGTATTAAATTTAAATCAAATATAAGGTATTTTGAATAACACTAATAAATCATATAACATGATAGTAGTTGGGGACTTAACATCCATAATAAGGTTCTAAGTTCCAACCTTAACTATATTTTTTTTATAATTTTTTTAAAATAATAATTAAATTAATAATGATGATGAAAAACGACAATTTCACAAACCAAAAAAGCAGAAACAAGTGGACCCAATAATAATTCTAATAATGGAAGAAAGCAAAAGTAAGACCAACAAAAAAAAACAATTAAATAATAATGATGATGAAAAACGATGGTTCCACAAATAAAAAAGAAAGAAATGGACCCAATGATAATTATAATAAAGGAAGAAGAAAGCAGAGGTAAAATGGGTTAGTCTGGAAGAATCACGAGTATGAAACTTGTACATTTTCATATATCAAACATACGCAGTTCTTCAAACTTTTTCAGGGACACAGCAAACTGTCACAAAAAAAAAAAATAGCATACACAAACCACAGATCTTTAAATCCAGTGCAAACATATTTTGCACCTATGAAACCATTATGTCTTCACAGATTTGCTTCAAATATGACAATGAACGTAAGTTTCTATTTACTTATTTTTATTTTGATTTTTGCTTCTTAATGATGAAATTAGTCTATATTCTATATATAAAAAAGGATATATGTAATTACAATATTATTTACATAAACTTAGACAAAACAAAGAGTAAAGAGTAGTGATGTATATACCTCAAATGCTTAGCTGTACTTAATTTTTTTTTGTGTTGCTTGCTAATGACAAGAATTTGTGCTAAAATTCTACTGACTCTCTTCTAAACTTTTTTATCGTGTTGATCATCAAACTTGCTTCTTTTTTTTTCTTCCGATCATTTTCTTTTTTATCTCCTTTGCTATCTATTTCTTTCTTGGTCTCTGCTGATCCTCTTCTGATCTTTTCTCTCTCATTCCCCTTTTTTTCTCCTTTTGTGTTGATTTGTCTATGGTATTTATACGGAAAATATTCCTCCATCAATGCAAATTGCAGCAAGAAATTCAATCATTCGATCCGCACATGCTTTGGTAGAGATTTTCAATGACAACCTGTGTATGAGCTCAAGTAGTTTTGTTGTTCAACATATTCATGCTGTTAGCTTCTTCAAAGTGTGATTAGCTTCGTATTTTCATGATCTGCCTGCCGTTTGCATCTTTAAAGCAAGAATATTGTCTCTGACTCTTAGATTTGTTTTAGTATTTTTTAATTATTTATTATTTTATTTTTTTTGTATTTTTTTCATTTTTTTATTATTTTTTATTTTTTGATTTTTATTTTATTTTTTTTGTGATATTGATATAAAAAAAATGATGAAATGAAAATAATAATAATAATAATAACAACAATAATAACGAGGAGGACAAATTTAGGTATCAACATGGATGAAAAAGGAGAATCTTAAAGCGCATTTGGGATACATGTATGCATTAGAAAAGCAAAATGAGACAGTTGCACAAAAATAAATGACGTTGATAATCACGAATTACATTATCGAATTCAGCATTAATACAAGAAATAATTATTCCAATTATCATTATTATTATTAATATATAAATCACATTATGTAGTATGTGTTTTTTTTACTATTACAAATTCATGATAAATGAAACTAGGCTTTATATATAGCTAACCTCTTTGTTTACAATATGATTCTCGAATTAATTAAAATATTATTGATTAGTTTAATTTACATTCTCCCCTATCTAAAGAGTCGTAAATTATCAATGTATAAAAAAAATAATTAAAAAAGAACCTTCACTCTAGCGAGCCGTTAAAAAGTCATAAAATTATAATTTAATTACATGACTCAATATATAGTTATTGAAAAGTGTTACAGAATATTTTAGATTGTAAAATCCGATTTTTTAATTTAAAATACCGGTTATATTAAAATTTGGTTATTTAAAAATTAGTTATTTAAATTTGATTAGCCAATTTTAGTTTTTTTTTTTTTCAGTCTTGTTAGGATTATGTTATGTGTACACTAAAATTAGCCCATCAAAATCAGCCACCAGTATATAATACACATTAAATACAAAATATATGTGTAGTTTAATTTATTTTTGGTGTGTATTTTGTATTTCAATGTGTATTATATACCGGTGGTTGATTTTAGTGTACAAATAGAATTATTGATCTTATTAAACATTTTTTTAAATTGATTATAATTTATTAACCATTTGAAAACACAGATATATAAAATTCAGTTAATTTTTTTTTAAATAAATAGTTAGACAAGATACGCTAATATTTTTTTTTCCGATCGTTTAAGCATTCACCAAAACATTCAAATCGGAAGTGAGCGGATGACACAGGATCAATACAGTTTACAATCCACATAACAACATAGGGAAGTATATTAAATCTATAGGCTATTACGTAATATTAGCTTTGAATAGGAAACTCCACCAATCTACCTTCAATGTCTCTATTTTCATTGATCCTTTCATTCAACTCATGTAACCACTGATGGTGTGTAGTGATCATTCTCCTTAATGATTCATCATGTGGTGTGTGGTTGTTCTTGAAAACCTTTTCATTTCGGATATTCCATATTACCCAAATTACAACGAAGAAACAAATACACTAACTTCGTAAGGACTCTTTTCTAACTCTTAGGTACATCCAAGACTCAAAGCAGTCTTTAGCACAATTCGGCCAAACCCAATCAACAATCCACCAACTTAAGACACTATCCCACATTTTAGATACATAACAACAATTGAAGAAAAGGTGGTAAACAGTTTCATCATACATATCACAAAGAACATATTTTGCCATTTGAATTGGAATAATACCATACCTTGCTAGTTTGTCTCAAGTGTTTAACTTCCATAGTGACTTTGTGAAGCTGTACATATTCGTTTCACATGGTTGCAGCTTATTCTTGTAGTAAACATGGAGGAAGGATTTCACCGAGTACTCCCTATTTGGCTTATGTACCCAATTCAATCTATCATCTACATCACATTGTACTCCAACACAGGAGATAGCATTCAAAAGTTCTTTCAATTTTTCATCCTCCCAACTCCTTAGCTGCCTCCTCCAAGTGAAGGTCCCAACCCAAACCAAACCATTCCAAACCCCACATTCTTTGATGCTACTGAATTTTTCATTCGATATAGCATATAGGTATGGAAATTTATCCTTCAATACCCTCGCTTGTAGCCAATTCTCATGCCAGAATCTAATTCTCCCACCATCTCCCACCACTAGTTCAATTCCAGTTTGGAATAACTTCAGTAGCTCACTATTTTTTCTTCTCACAGCTAATGTATCACACCAAACATTTCCACCACTAGCTTCTCTAACTTCTAATTCTGCCATTCAACAACATTCCATCCTGAATGTTATTGCATGATTCTACAACCTTCTTCCACAACGGGCAATCTTCCTTCTCAAACCTCCACCACCATTTGAATAACAAAGCTAAAATTTTCAATTCAACATCTCCAACACCTAATCCACCTAGATTTTTTGGGCTTTGAATTGTCTCCCAACTAACACTAGCCATACCTCTACTCCCATCCCCCTTCCCCCAAAAAAATCTTTCCATGTTTTCAATCTGTTTTCTACCTTCCGAATTACAGGTCTCCAAGTTTCAATGCGTTTTGGATTAGCACCAAGGGGGATCCCAAGGTATTTGATCGGGAGAGACACACTTCAGACCCCTTTAGAATTCTCTTGTAATTCTTCATCGTATCCATGTCACATGGACAAAATAGAATTGTGTCATCAGCATATTGTAAGTGCGTTAACTCCACCAGTTCTTTCTCAACACCAAGTGCTTTTATTAGCCCGATTCTCGTAGCTTACACAACATACAATTCAGCACCTCACCCACCATAACAAAAAGGAAGGGCTACAGTGGGTCGCCTTTCCTGATCCCCCTTTGAAGATCAAAGGGTTTTCTTGGTATGCCATTAATTAAAATTGACATGGACGCCGAGAGGCAGCACCTAATCCAACACCTAATCCAAGTCCATAAAGTTCCACTTGACTCAGTCATAAGCCTTCTAGAAGTCAAGCTTCACCAACCAGGCATCTTTCTTCTTTTTCTTCAACCAGTGAACTACCTCACAAGCAATCAGCACACCATCATGGATTTTACGACCACTTACAAAGGCAGTTTGCACGTCTCCCACTAACCCAGGTAGCACCACTCTTAATCTGGCCAGAAGGATCTTTGCAATTACCTTATATAGGAAACCAACCATACTAATAGGCTTGAAGTTTTTCAAATCTGTAGACCCATCCTCCTTTAGTGCAAGAGCAACCCAAGTCAAATTTGCTTCCTTGGGTAAAAAAGAATTAGCAAAGAAGTCAAGCACCGCTTGGCAGAAATTGTCCCCAATAACTTCCCACATCTTCCTCACAAACTTGAAATTGTAGCCATCAGGACCAGGAGCCTTGGAAGGCTCACAATCCCAAACCGTTGTTCTAATATCTTCTTTTGACGGTATTCTCTCAAGTCAGAGTCCATCATTCTCATTCAACTTGTTAAGCAACGAATCATCAATCTTAACATCCAAGAAGTTATCCTTTGTGTAAAGTGCTTTAAAGAAAGTCCTCACCTCCCTCAAAATTCTATTCTTGCCCTTATAACTTCTGCCATCGATCTTCAATACCTCAACTCTCTTCCTCCTTTTTTGGGACTTAGCAATCCCATGGAAGAACTTGGTGTTCCTATCCATATGACTTGCTAGCTTGAACCTCGACATTTGTTTCCACTATTCTGCCTTTCTCTCATACCACCTCTCAGCCAGGATCTTTAGTGCTCTTCCTCTAGCCATGTTACACTCATCAATTACTCCCAATTCAGCCAACTCATCCACCACCTGAATCTCTTGTTCGATCGTATTTATCTTCTGATCAATTACCCCAAAATTTTCTTTGTTCCATGACCTAATAGGATTTTTCAGCAGCCTCAATTTCTCATGACACGGAGTATTTCCAAGTTTCAGCCATTCCTACGCAATAACCTCCTTGAAACCTGCATGAAATAACCACGAGTCCAATGTCCTAAACAGTTTTGGACCCCAATCAACGTCATCTGCGCACACCAGCAATGGGCAGTGATCTGACAAGGACCTATTTAAACCTTTTAGGCATAAATCGTTATAGATAGTGACCCATTCCGCCCCTACTAAAATTCGGTCAATCCTACTACAACTCCAACCACCATACCAAGTATATTTCCTCCCTGATAGTTCCAGGTCCACAAGATCAAGAGAATCAATCCACTCCTTGAATCTCAAACTGCTTTGTGACAGGGAACTACATCCCCTTCTCTTTGAAATGCTAGTGATTTCATTGAAATCACCACCGATCAAAAATGGCACTCCAGCATCTTCAATGGCAACTGCTAGCTCATCCCAGAATGGGATTTTATCCTCCCTCAAGTGAGGCCCATAGACCACACAGATTACACACTCAAAATCCTTATCTATTATCTTCCCCTTACCAAAATCCATCTAGCAAACTTCTGAATAGAATTGCAATTAAAAAAAATATCATTGCATACACAAACAATACCCCCAGCTATATTATCAGACTCAATGTGCTCCCACCTGACTCCATGACCGCTATTCCAAAACTTGTTGATGAAATAGCAATCAAATTGTTCCTTCTTTGTTTCCATAACCCCCCCCCCCAAAAAAAACTACTATTAGCCATAAAAAAAAATGGTGTGAGTAAAAACTCTGTTGGTATTTATTATCGATGGCCCCGATAAACTGTCGGTAAAAGTAAAATAATTTTATCGACAGCCTAACTGTCGGTAATAATCCGTCCAATAAATATTTATAATCATAATATTAACGACGACTGCCAAAACATGAATATTATTTGTTGTAATATTACCGATGGCTAAGTCGTCGGTATTTATGGCTTCGTCTGGAACGTAATTTTCTTTAATCTATGTTTTATGTTTTAATCTAATCTACTGGAATTAAGCATTGCATGAACACATGCCTGTCATGACTTTTCATGCCTTGAAGTCGTCCTTGCGCCACGTTAGCACACTTAGCTTGCTTAGGTTCGAGGCATACCCATCGGGAAGTCTCAATTCCTGCAACCAATGACACAAACTTTGTCTTTGATCTAATGTTAACACAAAGTAGGCCTTAGGCTTCGCAACACTACCATTATCGAGCGGAACAAAGTTCATGCCTTCTACACAATTCTACTTGGCCCATCCTCGCCCTATGGCTATCCTTGGTTCTTTCACTATCCATAACCATATGAATAACATCATCAAACACGTTTTTCTCGATGTTCATAACGTCAAGACAATGACAGACGTCGAGATCCTTCCAATACGATAAGTCCCAGAATATGCTTCTTTTGGTCCAGTTATGTTCAACCCCGTAACCTGAAATTGTACTTGACACTCTATGTCAACTATTCTCGGATAATTCCTAATCCTATAATGCGCCTCCTCCCCACTTAGCCTGATAGTAGGCTCATCATGATCCTCGGTGTTTTTTTAAAACGACACTCGGTTGCGCCTATAGGCGTGACCTTGGGGCAAGAAACGTCTGTGACAATCAAACTGGCTTTTTTCCCCACGATACTTCAGCTGGAATACCTTCGTATCTTCCATACAGACAATTTACCTTTAGTCATCCAACCGGACAACATCTCGTATGCGAGAAAATCATTTATAGTCCACATCAAAGCAGCTCTAAGGTTGAAATTTGTCTTTATCTACACATCATAGGTAATAACTCCCAGATTCCACAAACTAATCAGCTCATCTGCTAGGGGTTGAAGGTACATATCAATCTTGGATTTGCGATTATCTGGGCCAGGAATGACGCACGTTAGAAACAGATAAGGATATTTCATACACATTTCGGGTGGAAGATTGTAAGGGGTGACAATTACAGGCTAACAAGAATAGGGAATGCTGAAATTAGAATTTGGGGCAAATCCATCAGAGCAAAGACCAAGTCTTATATTCCTAGGCTCGGCTGAAAAACTAGGGTATTTTTGATCAAATTGAAGCCACTGAAGGCCATGAGAGGGGTGTGTTATAACATCATTAGTTCGATGGTTCTCGTAATGCAACCTCATGTGAGGAGATGAGCTCATTGAAGCATACAACCATTGAAGCCTAGGAATTAGTGACAAATGGTGCATTCTTTTGAAAGGAACGTTCTTTGTGCGTTTGTTAGGGTTATACCTAGGTAAGTTGCAAAACTTACACTCCCTTAACTGCTCGTCATCCTTGTAATACAACATACAATGACCGTTGACACAACAATCAATTTTGACTGCTTTCAAACCCAGTTAAGAGGTAAGTTTCTTCGCTTTGTAATAGTTCTTAGGGATTTCGCTAGCATCGGTCGCTACCTCTCTAACCAGCCCTGACACTTGTTCAAATGCATGTTGTGAATAATTATTTTCGGACTTAATGGCTAGCATTCTAGTCGCAATTGAGAGTTGATATACCCATATTTGATGATTGAATATATTCTATAATTAAGGGGTTTATCAACCAAAACTCATACAATTGCTTGTGGATAACCATGTTTGTGAACCTTGGTTCATTTATTCTCTTATAGATAAATACATGTTAACTTAGCCTTTAAATGATAGGATTTTATAAAATCTCATCTCATTTGGTACCTTGATGAGTTTGTTAGTGTATTTCAGACCTTTAGGGATTGAGAAAGGCATAGGAAAGGCAAAGAGGAGAAAACAGGGCACCGTTGCGACTGCATGCATCCTTCGTATGACCGCACGAGTCCCTGGGAGTATCACGGAAGTCCCTCTGTTTGCCTCGTGCAACCGCACGTATGCTTGAAGACGAAGTAAAGTTGACTTTCTCGTTGACCATGCGATCGCACGGCTAGACCGTGGGACCGCACGGGTGCGTCAGACAACAAAATTAAATGAAGGCTAAAAGAGGAATTTCATATTTTCGGCCCAAGGCCAGGCCTCTTGGAAGGCCCAATTCGGATTATATGAAGGAAGAACAGCTGAAACACAAGGCATACTCTCACCATTAGGATCATTCATAGTTTTAGATAGTTTTTGGGAGAGTTTTTCATCTATCTCATTTTCTCTCTTTAGTTCTTAGTGCTCTTCATTTTCTATTCTCATTTCCAGCCCTCACTAGCCATACTTTTACTTAATTTCAGTGTTTGAATGTTTGTTTGATGCTACTCTTGTTTAATTATTGCAATCTCTACTTGTTTCTTTCATTTAATTCTCAATCTATCTCTCAATTATATCTCTCTTATTCTTGTGTTCTTATCTTTGTTCTTGCTGGAAATTCTTTCTTGTTATGATCTATTGTTATTTTCTTGGTTGATTATTGCTATTTACTATTTCTCTTGCTTATTTACTTCATTGATCATCTTAGTTTGTTGATTTCCATTGTTATTTACCATGTCTTTTTACTATGCATGCCAAGTGTTTGATGTTTTGTTTCTTATAGATATGGAGTAGTGTTCTTGTGTCTTTGTCATGGGTTGAAGTGTGGATGATCTTAGCCACTAATTTCTAAGGAAAAGAATGGTTTAAAGATAGGGTTAAAACTATTTTGTTGATGCTAAGCTTTTACTAGTGATGAGTGGACCTTAATGAGGTGAACTTGATGGATTATTCTTGTTCACGTAAGACCTTGGTCCTTCGCATTAGTAAGTAGTCTAGGACTTACAAAACGGGGTTAATTCCCCCCACTTGTACATTAAACAGAGTGGTTTGATTCCTTACGTCACAACCATTCGTAATTGGGATTAATGGTGAAACTTTTTAAATCTTGATCTGCCTATTCTAGGGTCGGTTAGAACTATACTCGCGATAAGAAAACTTGATTTTTGGATCATTTCTAACCGACCGGAGCGGGCGTGTCAAGAGTTGAGAAAAAACCAAACCTTCCCAAAGTGGCTTCCTTACTGATTCTAGCAAGTGGTAAAATCTTTGTGCATCGGGATAAGGATCATGCTGCTCTTCTTCGTCATTCTCATCTAACGTCTCAAATTGTGGGAAAGCATCCGCAACCATTGTTTAAAAAATTTTGGATTGAGTCTCCTCCTAATTAGGAATCTCCAATGAATTAATGGTTTTAAAAAAGAAATTTCATAAACAATCAACATAAAATTTACAATTATGTTGATTAAACCTAGCCGTTCTATCCACCTTATTCCCCACACCAAATACAGACCAAACACAAGCAATCTCCACAACATACAAACCGGAAGGATCTCTACGTCCCCGCACAGATTCATTTTCCTCTCCTATTTTACAACTCTATCCTAAGTGTTCAAGTCTCTACTGTAAACCCCAACCTTCTCGTGACCCAAACTATGGGAATTATTCTGTAAATTCGCTATGATATTCGGACTCAGTGGATTTTTACAAGTAAAATAGGATACGCCGTTGGTCCCAGTTGCGCGAAAACGAACACCTACGTTTATGGTCCGGTCCGGAACGAACCGAACCGTGAAATTACGAAACCGCCACTCGTTAGTGGCTATATAAGGGAAAGCACATGAGCTTTCAGCTCATTTGCTCCCTTTCCCAACGTTGAGATTGGGAGAGAATTGACAGAGAATCGATTCAGAATCGACTCTGTATCAATTCTCCACTGTTCATTGGCGGCTTCCGGTCGCGATAACTTTTGATCCAGAGCTCCGATTGACGCACCGTTTGCTGCTACGCGAAGTTTATCACCTCCTCTACGCATCTAACCTAGGATTGAGGTACGGGTATCAAGATTTCCCTACTCAATCTT
>JASCZI010091324.1:0-14642 GCA_036250425.1 Stylosanthes scabra | reverse complement strand
CGATTCACTAGTGTCCAGAATTGGTTTTTGAAGTGCAAAATCCGCTTGGAGTCGATTCTTCCTCTTCAGAATCGATTCCAAGAGTAAAGAACTTGGTTTTAGAAAAGGAAATGAATGAGAAGGAAAGAAATCCCGCAAGTGAAAGAGAAAGGAGCTACATCTCATGTATAGTGCCTTATCCCCTCGATAGGAGGAAGAGTGTCACCCGAGATGACATTACGTGAGCCGAAGTGACAAGTGGGGGCTTGCGGCCTGACGACCTGGCTTACGGCAATAGCGGACTACCGGCGTAGTGCGTGCCATGGGGGTCAATAGGGCTAACGTCCCGGCGTACTTATAGAGATATGGAACCCCCTGATATATATATATATATATATATATATGAGAAAGAAGGAACGTAAACGTTCGGGGTAATGAGCGAGTTGTCCTCGGGGAAGTGCGTACGGTAGTGATCCGGGATATATACTGGATCGGTCGGGTTGGCTAATGGAACCGACCGGGTGAACTCATCATAGCCGTAGGGTCAGGCATGCATCACGTGCATTTGATTGACATTGTTTGGGTGTGCCTACTTGCTGAATTAATTGGTAGTTGTTTCATGGATGACTTGCTTATTTGTATGCCTTGCTTGTGTTTGCTTGTGTTGTGGGTCTTGGGTGAGAATAAGATGATGAAGGAATTATAGAGAAGAGAAAAGGAAAGATTAGGATAAGAGATTAGAGGAAAAAGAAGGAACAAACAATTAGCTAAGGAACCCCGGTAGCCTCTAAGAGAGTTATATGCCACGCTTGCGAGGTTAATCTTGAGAAAACTCGAGTGACTAGTAGGATTGCCTCATGTGATCCTGCTAGCTTACCTTATGTAGTTTCGGAGCCCTTACCGTACTGAGAATCCAGTGGTTGGGATTCTTACCCCGTATTGTTCAACTGTTTTTCAGACTGCAGGTTCACAATCTGGATGATAAGCGAAGCGACGATGCATTTCATGGTCGTAGGAGTTCTCCACTGCGTTGTTATGAGTCGTGATCGAGTTTTGGAGAAATAGGAGTGTCTATATGTAGAGTCACGTAAGCATGTATATAAAGCCTAAGCTTCGCAGGCTAATAGTTGGTCGACGAACCGTTGTAACGTATATTTTTATATATGTATGAACAATTTTGTAACATGTGTGTATGGCTCTACTTTCGTACAAACTAGTAGTTAAGTTATGTAGTTTCAAACGGTCGGTATTTACGAAAAGTAAGAGGTGTCAGTCGTAGCAACCTAGCATTGGCGAGACGTGTCCGCGGCACGGTTTGTCGGTTTTGGGGTGTTACATCTACCCTAAACATACAATCAAATTTCCAATTAATTATTTATGCCAATTAAATTATTTAATCAAAATTTCAATTCATATGTGTCCAATGTTAACTAAATTGAATAGATAACCAACCTAATTAGTAATAATGGGCAACATCAAAAACTGCATAACAACGGAAGATCCCCCACCCTCCACGGCAGCAGTGACAACAATAGTGATGACCCTTTATCTCTGAAATTCAACAACATTGCAACATTGAGCAAACACATAATGTACCAAAAATAGGGTCATAAAAAATGAATGGAAAAACTGCACAAATCTAAATAACTAAACCGATTAAATCGAAGAAGGACTTACCACGAGCACAATGGAGATGACGGAACTGCGAACGGAGCTCTGAGGAGGGAGAAAATGAGGAGAGAAGGTGGTGTGGCATGGTGGAAAGAGAGTGGAAGAGGAGAGAGAGAAGGAATCTGCAAAAGTGAGGGAGGGAAAGAGGCGTCGTGCTACTTGAAGGGTCTTTTATTATTACCGACGGCTTCTGTCTGCAATAATAAGACTGACACCATCGCAACGTTGCGTTTAATTAAACAATTTTACAGACAGCCTAACTGTCGGTAAAATTAGTTAAGGCGCCAAATTTGAATTTTTTGACACTATTAATATTGACGGTCTAGCTGTCGGTAACGTTCGACCGTTACCTATCCATTTTACTGACGGCTAGGCCGTCTGCAAATATACAATCCTTCTTCAATGTTTCAACGTCGACGATATAGACGGCTCGGACTTTTGTAATTACTAACCGTCTAGCCGTCGGTATAATTAAGTCGTCATGGAACCACTAGGCACGAACTCCTCCCCAATATTACCGACAGTCGTCCGACAGTTCAGCCGTCGGTACACAGCACCTCTGTTGCTCATGTATATTGCGAAATAGTGCCAACGACCGTGATACTTCTACTGATGGCTGAGCCATCGGTACAGCCCGCGACGTAATGCCCGTCGATAGGAGCCTTCTGTACACAGCAGTTGTGTTGTAGTGTTAATATGGTTTTTTTAATACTCGGCTCCTACTCTAAGCATAGAATAAATTTACCCATCTTTTTCCATTACAACCCCATTTTGTTCACAACCAAATCTCAAACCTCTCTTTAATAATCTCATCCGACCTATTAATTTTAATTTTTCATATGACGTGAGGACACTATATTATAATAATATCTAAATATTTTATATTAAAATATATATTAATATTTTAAAATATTTTTGAGTTTTTTTATTATATAAAGAATTTAAGATAATTTTTAGTTTAAACAAATAATATATATTTATTAAAAATTCATTTTAAGGATATAGATTAAGAATAAAGTTGGATACACGGACACGTGATGATATTTTGATGTATCTAGTATGTTTGAAGAAGTTTTTTTATAAGGACACGAATGTACACGAAATACACGTGTGTCGGACGAGTGTCGACGAATATCGTGTTCAGAATATATCCGACACGCGGATACAACAATTCAACGAAGTGTCCGTGCTTCATAAATTGTCAGTGACTTAGTTTCTAAAACCTTGGAGGCCATCCTTCTTCTTGATGATGATCGTCTAGGTTCAGTTCTTGGTAAACAAGGCAATCCATCTCCACCTTTTATGACTTTCGCAGAAGAAACAAAAAATGCTTTCTCTGAGCCTTACAAGGATGCCATTGTCATCAGCGTGCTTGATAAGCATTTGAGCTCTACGGCCTTATTGAATCACACATTTATACTTTGGGAGTATTTTTTTTTTATGGTGAACAGTAAAAATAGGTGAAAAGTGAAGATTTTTATTAAATTTGGAAAAAAAATATGAGGATTGCACATGTTAAGTTTTTTTTTTATTATTTATTTTTCTTTGTTAACATATGCAAACTTCACTTTTCACCAATACTTCACTATTCACCATTGCATTACTCTTATACTTTTTTATGAGATTTTTTTTTTATATTATCCACAACAGGAATGGCAAAGGCAAGAAAATATAAAAAGAGATGTAGTAAAATCTCTCAAAAAAAAAAAACTTTGCCACTTCAAGTAGAAAATCTACAAAAAAAGAAGAATAAGTGCATCTGCTGTTCAGAAGAAAAGTGAAAGTGCAAACCGTGTAGAATTGTAGGTCTGGAAATAAGAGTGAAGAACAAGAGGTTAGGTGCATTCTGGATTAATCAAAGCGTTCAAGTTTTAGCTCACCTAACCAAATAAAACTTCCGAACCTTCACCTTGGCCCCATTACAACCCTCGAAAGACCTTCTGATGTTGCACAAATATATACTCTAATGTTGATTGGCTAGATGAAGGGCAAGTAACAAAAAGCAAGATTGGATGGGAACAGAGAGCCTCATAGCCCGAAACACTAAAGTGAATAGAGCGATACACGATCGGGAAGGGTTTTTGCTCCTCTACTCTATGATTTGTGACCTCGACCATGGCGTCCAAATGTTAATGATGGCTTCGATTTAAAAGCATGTCATAACAAATGCAACCAATTTTATGAGAAATCATCGTCATCAAAATCATACAATAGATGGCTGAGATGCAGAAAAATGTTCAAAAAGCTAAAAGATTGTGTAAAATTATGCAAACTCCTCTTTGCTGGGAATGAAGAACTATTTGAAAGATGCATAAAGGATTGCAAACCGGTAAATATTTAATATATTTTGTTTTTTTTTTTTTTTTGAGAGTTTGATACTTAATTAGTTAATTTATTATCAAACAAGTTTAATAACTCGTTCTCTGGTGTGCAAGATTATTTTCTAATAAATATCATTATATATTTAGAATAAAAAAGTTGTTGGACTAATTAATATATTAAAAATTATGGATATGATAATAAAATAAATTTTAATGTAAAACCATTCAAAAGATAATTACTAAAATTGTGATACTATTATATTAATATAACTAAAAACAGATTTATCATTATTCATAGTTTTTATTTTTTTTCATATATTTTTAGGGATGATCCAGAAAATCAAATATACGGAGTTGAAAATAAAATTTAAAGTGAGTCGAACTGAGTTAAGTCACTAAGTCAGGATAAGCTCAAGCTCATCTCACAAAAATTGAGCTCAACTCGTTGTTCGACTCATTAATAATTAGTAATTTTATATAAATAAGTTATAACTTATATATAAAAGTGTTCATTATTACAAAAACATTATTTTATAATTTTGTGTGTTTAAAGTATAATATTTATTGTAAATTAAAAATATAAAATACATATTATATGTATTGTATAAATAATTATAATAAATAATCTATATATAATGGAGTCTCTTCACAAGCCAATAAATTGTATTATCATAATTACATTTTCTAACATTCTATTTTTCTTTCTAAATTTTACGTAAGAAAAGATAAATTAGACTTTTTGTAATTTATTTAACCTTATATTTAATTTATCACTAAATAAAATAAAAACTCTAATTTTTTTTATTTATGTTCCTTATATTCTATTTTCGGTATCTTGGCGTGTTTTTGTTCGTAATGAATATAATGTTCACAAATGAAGAACAATTTGTAAGCATGTTGTAGTTTTCTAGTCTATTGGGTTCTTTTTTCGAATGACATGGGTTCGAATCCCCCTAGCTAACACTAAAAAAAAAATTTTAATAATTTTTTTGTGAAAATTTTTTTAATAATTAATGATGAATACTATCATGTCATTTTTAAATTAGAGAATAAATTATTCCCTGCTATATTCTAATTGATTAATATGGATTGACTAAATGTAGTTAAACTTTATTCCCCATTTAACTTAATTAATGCTAACTCCATTTATTAACTATGGTTGAATTTTTAATTTTTTTTGTAAATTGTTAACTTAATAATTTTTTTTTTTATTTTCTTTCAAATCAGTTGGTTTCAACCACAATTTTTTTTTTAAATATCTCAAAAGATAAAATCATGGAAATATAAAAAAAAAATCCAAGTGACATCTAATACATTCAAACACACTTTTTAATTTTAAAAAATGTCCATCGTCTTTTCTTAATTGTTTGTAGACATGAAATAGTTGTTTTATTAAGTTTTTTATTTTAATCATAAAAGTTGTTATTTTAAATAAACAATGAAAAGGGAAAAAAACAAGGAGAAGTATCAAATAAGGTAAATTATATTAAGGATACGTTAGGTTTGAGTTTTTAGTGTTTTCTGGTTTTTTGTTTTTTAATTTTATAAACAAAATAAATTAGCATAAAATATTATTTTATTATTTTTATTATTTTCTTTTTTTCCTTAACAAAATACAGAAAATAGAAAGCATTGAAACAAAAAATAAAAACGCAAACTAAACGCACACTAAGGAGTCGAAAAAATAATAGTTATATAAGAAATGTAAGGATAGTATTGAAACTACTTAGAATGAATTTTTATTTTGTCTCTTAGAATGAATAGTAATTTTTTTATTCTTTTAAATCAAACATTTATTAATTGATTCTAAGCATAATTTTTAATTGAATTTTCAAAAAATAAAATAATAAAAATAAGAATAAATTTAATAGACATCTAATCCATTCAAACACCCTTTTTTTTTTTCTACAAGTGTCCATCGCATTTTCTCAATTTTTGAATTGTTATCGCCAAATATAATTGCAGAGTCTTTGTTTTATTTTTTAATTTGTGCTGTCTACCGATTTGGACATGATACACTTTCAGTGTTCTATGTGTGAACTTTTTATCTTTACATTTTCTACTTTTCTGCCTCTTCATATAGCTGTATTTTCTATCGTTCCTTTTATTAATAAATGTTTGATTTAAAAGAATAAAAAAATTACAAAATGGAACTTATGAAGCAAAACTTAATAATTTTAAAAAAAAAATCCAATCATAGTTAATAAATGGAGTTAGCATTAATTAAGTTAAATGATGGGTTAAATTTATCTATACTTAGTCAACTCATGTTAACCAATTAGAATATGACATATCCCAAGAGATAATTCCACCAAATCCTTTTTAAATGAAAGAATAAATTATTCTCAATGACATGTTAATTTTTTATTGGTTAAATTTAAATTATCTAAATTTAACTATATTTAGTATTTGATGAATTTGTAATTAATTTATTATTATTTTTATTGTGAATGAGTCTTTAACTCTTTATACAATTTTTAAAATTTTCAAAACAGCCCTTTCTCCAACACAACATTCCTTCTTGTATACCTGCTCAACAAAGCTCTTATGGTCACCGTTGTGTAAGCACTATAATATTTTACTTGAACACGGAGCCTCGTGACTCTCTCCACCACACAAGTACCGCTCTTCTTTTCTCTTATTTCCCCTTAGAAAATAATTCAATACAATTTCCATCAATCATTAATAACTTGTATATTCTATACATGATAATTAGGGTTTGAGTTATCATTGCATCAAAGATTATTATTATTTGGTGTAATTTCATGTGAATTAAGAACAACAACAAAACTTAAATAAAAATGTTGTAGAATTTTGCAGCTTTATAATCTCATTTTCTCTTTCTGAATTTCTAGAGATCCGATCCTTGGGGAATTGATTAATCAAATTTTTCTGTAAATTAATCTCTATTTAATTAAAAAATCTTAATCAAATTTTATATAACTGGTTTTTTTAAATTATAATCAATTTAAAATTTCTTAACAAGATTGAAAAAAAATTAATTAGTTAACCAAATTTAAATAACTCCCTAATTTCTAAATAAACAAATTTTAAAATAACCAGTATTTTAAATTTATTATACCGGCTTTTACAGTCTAAAATATTCGGTAACACTTTTCAACTATATGTTGAGTCATGTAAATGACTATTTAATGGCTTTTTGATGGCTCCTTGAGGCATCTAAGTATTCTAAGACAATATTTTATCGGTTACAGTGAATTTTTTTCTTTTAATAATTTTTCTTTCATTGGTAATTTACCACTCTTTGAATAGGGGAGGAATTAATGTATATTGCACTAATCAAGGAATATTCTAATTAGAGTTGTGATAGAAAATCCTAATTTATAAATCTAATTATAGATTTAATATTTAAAAAGATAAAATATTTAATTATAAATATTATTTTTTTAAAATATAAAAAAAATATAAAAAATATAAAATTTTCTTTATATAAAAATTAGACTTATAATTAAAATTATAATTTAGGTCTTTAAATTATTTTTCTTTTAATTAATTAGAGAATCTTATTGTATACAATAATATTAAGAAAGAGGTTAGCCGTATATAAAGCCTAGTTTCAGCTACCATGAATTTGTAATAGTAAATGTAAAAGATACAACATGGCTAAAATTAGTGTGCTTTATATATTAATAGTAATAGTAATGATAATTGGAACAATTATTTGTTCTGTTATTGCTAAATCCGATACTGTGATTCGTGATGATCATCAAGCATGGTATCCAAATGTTAATGCTGATACCTTCAATTTAGAAGCTTGTCGTAACAAATGCAACCAATTCTATGACAAATCATCGTCACCAAAATCATTCCATGGATGGAAGAGATGCACAGAAATGTGCAAAAGGCTAAATGATTGTGTGAAATTGTGCAAACGCCTCTTTGCTCCGAATGTAGATGCATTTGAGAGATGCATAAAGAGTTGCAAATAAGTGCACCTGCTGGTAACGGTAACTAAATATTTAATATATATATTTTTTTTATTTTGTGAGTTTGCGTCCACGGCAAAGGATTTGGTGCCTTTCTTTTAAAGAAGTTTATTGGTACCGCTCTTAAAAAAAATTATATTTTATATTTTATTTTAGTTTCTGATAAATTACAAAAGTTTTTCTCTATTTTTAATAAGTTTCTAAAAATATTAAAAATAGAGGAAAACTTTTATAATTTAACATTATAGTATTTTTAGATTAATGTTAAATTAGATGCATTTCTTATTTTCAATATTTAGCACGTCTTGACAAAGATTAATGTTAAATTAGATGGCACGTCTTGACAAAGATTAATGTTAAATTAGATGCATTTCTTATTTTTAGGCTAAACATTAGGTGGTAAATAACAGTATTTTGTAAATTCAATGAATGAATTAAATTATGAAAGTTGAAATTGAAAAGTACTCATATTCCTTGCCAAGTTATTGGACTATGATACCTCACAACTTCTTCCAAATCAGAAGAGTCGGGTAAAAAAGGAATAAAAATCAAATAATAATAAAATAAAGTATTTTATGTATTTAACATTTATTAAAACAGAGTATTTTATGTAATTAATTTTTGGAGAGCACCCATAATCCTATATTAAATAGGGGTATCGAATCTTTTGCCTAACTATCAGACAAGTTTAATAACTCTTTTCAAGATTATTTCCTAATAAATATTATTAGGGAGATTCTATGGTGCTGAAAGTGAATAACTTCAACACCTACTGAATAATAGTGGCAAAACCATAAAGTAAACGCTTGTTCCACTGCATTAGTTTATGCGATTTCTTGTCGTATATGGTGTCAGAACATGCAGGGTTGGGACCCATAGTTTCATAATATATGTGCCGCATTCACCACAATAGAATATGTTTAGGGACAATATTAAAATTTACAATTGTAATGCATTCAAAATGATTTAGTGAGAAAATGAATATAATAATAGTGCTAGTTGTTATTGAATGAGTTCCGATGGACCTGATTTTTGGTGCAATGGCCATCTAAGAAAATTTTGGGCTTTTCTTTCCAAAATTGTAATAGTACCTAACTGAAGTGCGAACTCCTTTACGGAAAAAGAAAGGACTGTCTGGGAAGAAAATAAATAAATAAAATAATAATGTCAAAATAAATAAATAAATAAAATAATTCTACCCAATTTTAATGAAGGCATCTAATTTAACATTAATGTTTGTCACCAAAAAAAAAAAAATCTAATTAACATTAATCTAACATCACATCAACTTATAAAATAAACATTAATCACTAAACAACTACTCGATAGTCAAATGTGTTAAATATTGTCATGTCATCTTAATTAATTTCTGAAACATTATTAATGCATAAATCATTGTATCTATATGACATATTGCAATGAAAAACCCTTACAACCATTATTAATAAGAATAATACTAAATAAATAACTTCTTTTAGCTACCATTAGCCAATTTTTTAAAATTATTTTATTTATTTGTTATTATTTTGTATTGAATTATTTTATTTATTATTAATACCTTTTCAGTTTTTTATGGCCTCCAAAAAACAAAAATCACCATCAAATGCCTCTTCCCTTCTTTAAACTGAGTCCAACATATATTCTCGATAAACATGTTCAATCCAGACCCAAAGCCAATGGCACCAAAAACGAAGGATCCATCTGGCTGGTGTTTTACAAAAAGACAAACCATTATTAAATTCATTTTCACCAATATCGTTAACAAACTGTAATACTGACGCAGCATCAAATCATATCTAACACTCAATTGTATTCCTCGAACACGCGTTCATTCTACGCTTGTGACACCGCAACATCAGTAGGTGGGGATGCTTTTCCCTTTCAGCACCCTAGAAAAATCCATATTATTATATATTTAGTCACCAAAAATACTATTATATATTTTACAATAAAAAATAGGACTAATTAATTTATTAAAAATTCAATTTCATTATGTATACACCTTTAAATTGATACTAATTTGACTCCTGTATAAAAATACATAGTAATGATATTTAAGAAAAATAAATATTGAATACTGAATATAGAAAATTCAATTAATCCAAAAATTAAACGCTAAAAAATCACAAATCAAACTCATAATCACTTTTCATCAAACTTATAATTTGCACCTAGAAATCTAACAAAATCTTTAATTAAATACTAATAAATTCATTAATCAAACACCAACAAATTGTTATTATATACTCATTGAATTATATTTTCAATATTACTGATAACTTGTCCGTTGGTAATATTAGAGCTCAAAAAATTTATATTAATATTTTATCGACGGTAGAAATGTCAGCAAAATAGGCTTGGGGTTTGTTGACATAGTTATAACTGACGAATTAATAACAAGCCTAGGTTGTCGATAAAATTAGATGCCAAGACTGTCAGTAATGTCTTCGATACAAATCATGTTTCTTGTAGTAATTAAATCTGCTATTAAGATGTAACTTAAATGATATTTGCCCCTTTCTTCCAATAAAGGTCTCAAGTTCGAGTCCCTCCCCTAATGTATGTTTGATAAGAAAAAAAAAGAAGAAAAAAATGGTTATACTAAGTGTACACCAAAATCAGACACTATGTATAATACTGATAGAAATACCAAATATATGTGTAGTTTAATTCGTATTTTAATGTATATTATACACTGGTGGCTGATTTTAATGTGCAAATAGAATTATTGAGAAGGAAAATACCAACTAAACCTCTTATCAAATTAAAACCTATAATAAATATAAAAATCAAATACTAATAATAAATTCACAAAACAAATTTCAAAAACTTACCATCAAACACATATAATTTACTTTATTGATTAAATCCAACAAAACATCCAATAAAATACTAATGACTCACAAATGAAATCTTAGATATATTTAATTAATAATTTATACAAGTATAAATTTAGTGTCTATTAAAAGAGTGTAGGAAAAGAATTATTGTTAAAATTATATATAATATAATAATAAAATAAATTTTAATATGAAACATTCAAAAGATAATTACTAAAATGATGCATGATAGTGTTATATTATTATAACTAAAAACAGATCGATCATAATTTATAGTTATTATTTTTTCACCTACTCTAAACTTTTTACCTTTATAAAATAATCTCATAAAAAATATAAATGCATTACTCAATAATAAGGCAGTGTAAGTCAGATGCTTATCAAGCAGTCACCAAAAACAAAAACAGAAAAGCTTATCAAGCACCTTGATGACAATAGGGTCCTTATCAGGTTGAGAAAAAGCATTTCTTGTTTCCTATGTGAAATTCACACAAGGGGAGATGGATCGCCTTATTTGCCACAAACCGAACTCAGATGATCACCGTCAAGAAGATTATATTGACTGTAATACCCAAAAATTTACTTAGCCAAAATAAAATAATTATCAAATTTAACCTATTGAATTAAATATAATATTTACCATAGGGTCCCAACTTGAAACAATGACGTTAATCTCGGAATTTAGAAATTTCGCTGAAACATTTGGATTCGGTGAATTTTCCAAGCGAGATAGGTTGGATTATCAGTTTAAGCTGCATCGTAAATCGAGTCGTAAAATTTAGTGACAGTATCGACTTGGAACTGTCAGAAATAATATAAGACGAAGATGAAAATATAGAAACGCTCATAAAAAAAATTTGGAACACGAATACGAACATATATCTTAAAGATTTTGGTCGAGGTTGGTCAAATACACTACGAAATTATGAAAATGCCCTTCATTAATGGACTTATAAGGGCCAATGCCCTTAAACAAATTAGAGAGAGAGAGAGAGAGAGAGAGAGTAGATGAGAAACTCTACTCACTCCATCAGCTTCCAACCTCAGTATCTTTCACACCGGAGCTCTGATTGACGTACCGTTTGTGGCTACACGAAGCTCGTTTGTCCCTCCCCATTTCTATCCAAATAAAGTGGTAAGGAATTCGAATTTCTTTCCTCGTTTATCAGCCCTAACATCTGCGAAAATATAGGGTTTGGGTGTTTAAAGTTTTGTGATTTCATGTTGTTCTAGGAGTGTTTTAGCTTGGGCAAGAGCCAAGAATCACCACCCATTACGTTGAGTGAAGATAAATACAATCACAACCCTAGTTCTTGCTATTTTATTGAACCCTAGATTTATGAAATTGGGAATTTTATGATTTTAGATGATGATTGATGATGGGTAAGGGTTAGAGAATTAAACGAAGCTTAGTGAAGCTAGTAGAGGCATTGGATATGAAGGAAATGTGCTTGGATGCTCAATCACCACAACAAAAATGATGCTTAGCAGCGAAAGCGACGAATCAACATGGAACTGCCAATATTCATTGGTTTCGCGGCGGTTTCGGTGACAACCGCCGCTAAACCCAAAAATTTGCAATCGATTAGCGGCAGTTTTGTATTAACCGCCGCCAAATGCAAATTCTTTAAAAACTTGAACAACAAACCTTTATTTAGATGTCATTTATAACATCATATATGAGTACACACGTTAATAATATATTTTAAACATTTAATTACTTATTCGTTGTTAATCAAATGTTAAATTTCGAAAGTTAAATGTGCTTGCTTAAATAAGATTTAAAAGATTCAGATTCAGAAACTAATGTTTTCAATAAATGTTATAATTTAAATAATTAAAATCTCTTGAAATTTATAATATAGAACAAGACGTCGACATAAGTTTTAATGCATTAAATGAATTTCAATATTCATAAATTATAGACTAAAAAAATAAATAAATTAATCCATATACTATAGGATAAAATTCTAATCCTTATCCAAGTATTCGAGTCTGCGAACATGACCACCCAAATACGTCAAATGAGATCATGTATCAAACAGGTCTACCGTGCATCATCTACTAGTTGTGCTCGGAAGTGTCATATTCACCCGGTGAAAAAAACTCTGTGATGAATCTAGCATTGTCACGTTTTAGACGATCTGATATGTCATGTCCATACCATATGGCTTTTTTATTGAGATCAAAGTTCTTATGTGCAACGTTTGACACATCTGTCACATGTCGTCTATCCACAGCAACACTTTCTTTTTATTGAGAATGAGTGGTCTCGAAAGGCCTAGTAACGCTAGCTCCAATGGAGGTATTCTCCCGTAAATTGCCACGTCTTTTAGTTATTACTCCACTCAGATTATTTTTCACTGATTATCTTTCACTGACCCTAAAAATCACATCATTATTGGTTGAGATAGTAATCGTTATTATTCATATAGCATAATAATGTGTGATAAAAATGATCCTTTTCTCGTTAAGTCTTTTCTGACCGGTACCAACCTAAATAAGTGTCATACATCTTATCATCTAGTTAAAACTTAAAACCCAAATACAGTCACTCACATTTTGTTTGGTGTATTATTGATGAGTCTAAGACTAATTGTGATGATTACATTTGTGAATTGTAGTTTCTAAGTGACTATCTGTGCTTTGATTTGAGATACATGCTCATTTTTCTTATAGTGAATTGTTTTTTTTTTTTTTTGAAATTAAATGTTCTTACAAGAGATAAGACACGAGAGACACTTCAGTAGAAGAGAGATATGGACTATAACACACAAGAGAAAGGATGGATCGTACATACATGATGATGCACGAGCAATTGGTGTAAGTATTATCCGTGACTCCAATTAATCATGCATGCTTGTTCATTATTAATAGAAATCTTTGTAGTATTATTCTCGATTTTGTTTTTTTTTTTCTATTAAGCGTACCAAACAGTATGTTTAAAGGTGTTTACCCATATATATATATAATATACTTCAGCTAGATAAAAATGATCGACAGAAAAAAGAAATTCATGTTTAAGACAAATTGATTTTTTTAGCGTCCTAAGGAGAGTTCATTGAAATCCTGATTAAAAGTTTAATTTCTTTGTGTACTTAGATGAGTACTATATATTTATTTTTCTATTGGCAAGTCAATTGATTAAATTATACTCTATTCTAATTGTATGAATGGCTGTGGTCTAATTTGTTAGTGATGCTAACATTTGTATATTTGTAGGAAGCAATTGTTGACATAGAGAGTCGGAATGAATCCACAAAGGATCTTTCTCAGAATGATTCACTTGCATAAGTGTTTGGGAAGGAACATCCGAGACGAGTTCGTGGTGTAGGTCCCGAACCATCACTACAAGAATTTACCCCCTAAGGCCACACTTTTTTTAGGCAACGCTTCTAAAATGTAGCCTATTCAGGGAATAGGTGATGCTTTTGGCTGAGTACACTAAATCCCGGAGAACAGGCATCACTTTTTGGGTATCGCTTAGTAAGCGTCTCCTAAAGTGTCTAGGAGATCACTTATAAAGCGCTCCCGTAGGTTAGTGGCAAAGGCATCACTTTTTGTAGTCTAAGGGGGCGCTTTCAAAGTGACGCTGGAGGTTCTACATTTGAGTGCACTTGTTAAGCGATGCCTAATGTTTAACCGGGAATTAAAATAAAAAAATATTGAAAGCCCGCGTATACGTATCAAGAGGTTTAGTGTTTAGTTCACTAACACTTAGTCAAGACACTTCTCTCAGACTCTCACACACACCACCTCAGCTGTCACACACCACCAGCAGCCACCACGACCACCATCCACCGCCACCGTAGTCCTCCACAGACCCCTGTAGCTGCTGCCCCAACCTCCTTCACATCGAGCCTCTCTCTCATTCTCACTCTCAC
>JASCZI010091323.1:3858-18670 GCA_036250425.1 Stylosanthes scabra | reverse complement strand
ACTATTGGGAAATTATTGATGATGAAGAACCTGAACAAGTTGAAGGAAAGAAAAGAAAACCATATAGAATAGAGTTGGTTGGAGTAATATGTGATGCTTACCTTGCCGTCATTAGAGGGATAAGGTTCATTCATTATTAACTTAACCTTCGAATTCACATTTTTATTACATCTATTTCGAAATTTTACACACAAAAAATCAATCACTAAATTAGTTATCAATATAAAATTTATATTTTTTTTTGTTGTATAAAATTCATATGGAAATATTGCAATGCGAATTAAAAGTGGGCAACCATTTATATATTTAGTGGTTGATTTTTTTATGTATATAAGTCATTTTTGTTTCAATATATAAATGTGGCTTTGACTCATTGGAAATATTAAATAAAAATCAATACTTAGATTTAATTCAATTTTGTGATAGGTTAAAAGCAACATTTATTTTTTAAAATTGAATGAAAAGTCAGTTATGATTTAATTTTTTAAAGTACCAAAAAAAATTATTTTGAAATGCAAATGAGTTATGCTAATTGGTTTTCTTGAATGTGAATACAGGAGAGCTATCATGTGTAGAAGAGGAGTAAGAGTGAATTCACAACTAAAATCACACAAAAGGTTTGCTGATGCATTTATGACATATTGTAACCTAGTAGACAATGCCAGGTTATTCAGTACAAATGCTTTGGAAGGTCCACCCAAGGTACACATAAATTCCTTCTTTACATTCTTATTCCATCTTAAATGCCAAAATACCTCTTCACATTGGGATATTTTTAAAAAATATATATATAAAAACTACGAAAACACTGATAAAATTATTCATAAATAAAAGAAATTTTTTTTTTACTTATGAAAAATAAATTTCGTTTATCAAAACTATCAACATGTTAACGATCGATTAGCATCGATTTAGATAGTATTGACAAACAGGATTTATCTTTTATAAATAGAAAACTATTTTTTATCGTTTATGGATAGTTTTATCTGCGCTCAAAATTTTCATGAATATTTTTAATAGGATAATGCTATTTGAACAAGTGGTTTTGGCCAATCAAGTGATTTATTTCTATGCTAAATAGAATATTATTTCGGCGTCAAATAGTATAAGAAATTGCACATAAATAAAGTTTTATTTGACATAGAAATAGTCTTCTATTTAGCATAGAAATAAACGATTTGGTTGGTCAAAACCACTTGTTCACATAGAATTATCGTTGTTGTTAGTATTTTTTATTTTTTATTTTTAAGAATCAAATTGTGAAAGTAAATATTTTTATTAAATTTATAAAAAAATTTGTACATTTTACATGATAATTTTTTAGGGCCTTTCTTTGTCTTAAAAAAAAAAACAATTTTTACTCTTAAATAGAAATTACAGTACCACATTATTATCTATTATATTCTCTTATTTTTTTTTGGACATAATTGATGAAGCCTTATTGCAACATAATGTGAATATCTAACTCCTATATTTATTATCCATTTTTTTTGGTATTGATTTAATTATCCATTATTGACTTGATGAGTTCTGTGTAAAGTTGATAGCATGGAAAGATAGAGACAAGACACTACTGGTTGATCCAGATGAAATAGATTGTTTGAGGAGGGTTGCTAGGTTGAATTCTGATGCTGAATCCATATATGAACTTTACAAAGCCCCTAATCCAGCATTTGAATCAGGATCAATTTGGAAAGACATTGTATTGTCCCCTTCAAGGCTCAACATCCAGCAAGAGCTTAAGTATTCAATCCAAAAGATTGAGAGACTCAAACAATGTGATTGAACCTTTTACATACACTTTTGAGATAACATTTCTTAGGTTATTGCAATTTTTTGTAGCAAACCAAAACTTAATTTATGTTGTACAAACTTACACGAACAACATAGTTAAACAATCTCATCGGCTTTACAAATATGATCTAATATCCCCACATGTTACAAACCCACACCTTTTTTTTTCTAGTTTTTTATTTGAGTGTCGAAGTTTCTTTTAAGTGCTTTTCTTTTATTGGATTGTGCATAGTACAAAACTTTTTAAGATTAGGGTTAGGTGATGCGGTTAGGGATGATGAAATTAGGGTTGCTTTGGAAATTGAAGGCAGAAAATTGGGGGGGAGGGGGTGGGATTGGGTTGGGAATTAGTTTAGAGTTAAAATTATAATTTAAGATTAGATTGAACTGAGGACGAGTGAAATTGAAAAAGGAAAATTGAATAACAATTCATTGTTTAAAGAGTTTCCAACACTACAAAATAAAGAAATTCTAAATTAGAGAATTTTTTTTTATCTCTAATAAGTAATAACCCAAAAGGTATGATCCTCATCTTTCTATTGAAATTTTTAAAGAAATTTATATGATAGGAGTAGAATTAAAGAATAACATGAAAATTAAAAAAGATATATATTATGAAAATCAAAAAAGATATATATATTATTGACTGTATAAATTAGAATAAAAGATTAAATTAATAAAAAATAATTCTCTTTCCTTTAAATGAAAAAAAAAATTTAAAATAAATAAATATCAAATTTTTGAGGTACATTGATATACAAGTAGATGAACAAAAAATAAAATAAAATACAAGTAGATAGATGAAAGCAATAGAATTTAAAGGAGAAAAATTTTTCCAATCAAATGTAATTTGAAGATGCCAAGCGACAACTCATGGTTGTCCAATTAGCTGAGACACAATGATGTGTTCATGTAGATAAATGAAATTAATGGGTCATTCTAAATAGAAAGATTAACTAAGATTAGAGATTATCATTTCGGGAGCACACAGATTTGTAAGAAATCCAGCTTGAATACGGAAGACCCTTTCCCTTTAGTAAACCTTAAAAAAATATCTTATTACGAAAGATCCTTTTATTCCTTTCCTTAAACCTAATTTTAGTTCTTGACCCAAAAAAAAAAACAAACGAATTTTAGTTTATAAGTCACACCAAATTAAATTACAATTAACAAATAAAGGTAATATCACCCCACCAATAAAAAAAAAAAGGTAATATCACATTGCTATCACCGACATTTATCAATTCTTCAAAATAATCAAAACGAGGAAACCACGCAAGCCCATATACTTGTACCAGGGTGGCAAAAGAAAATATTAGTATTATTTATATTAATAGTTTTAATACTATTATTCATTCATACGTAAACCGTAAAACTCAAGGATTAAGATTTAAAAAACCATTTACAAAACTAAACTAAAGTTACACAACAAAATAAAATAAAAGAAAAAAAAGCCCACTAGGGCCTCCTTCATCTATCTATGTATCTATTTCACTTCCTTCCACCCCTCTTCACCGAAACCTTCTTCGCCGGAGACCTTACGCTCCTGGTCTTGGGCTTTACGACCTTCGCCGCTGCAGCCTTCTTCTCTGCAGGCTTTGCAGCTGGGGCAGCCTTCCTTCCCGGCGAACTCCTAGTCGACATCCTCGGGGCCTTTGCCGGTGGCTTAGCAGCCGCCTTGGGTTTCGATTTGGGCTTGGCTGCAGCCGCCTTGGGCTTGGGCTTGGGCTTCGCTGCTGCAGCTGCTTTAGACTTGGCTACAGTCTTGGCCTTTGGAGCGGGCTTGGGCTTAGACTTAGCTGTGACTGATTTAACCGATTTAGTCTTAGTCTTAGTTTTAGTTGCCTTTGCTTTTGTTGCCTTAACCTTGGCGGCGGGCTTGGGCTTAGGCTTGGGCTTGGACTTAGCAGCTGCGGGCTTCTTTGTCTGCGAGAGCGCCAACGATGCCGGCGTCTTCGTAGCTGGAAGCTTGAAGGAACCTTTAACCTTAACGATCTTTCCAGAAGCTACGAGCTTCTTCAAATTAGACAGAAGAAGCTTTCTGAAGTTCGATGGAAGCTGCTTATGCTTTTCTTCGAGAAACTTCTGAATCGCGTATTGGCTCGAACCGTTCTTCTCCTTCAACGTAACAATAGCATCCTTGATCATCTGCAATTAACAACAAAATCAATATCAGAAATTCAGATTCAAAATCATGTTTAAATTTCAAATAAAATTTGGATAACTGATGAAGTTTTAGGATCGGAACCGAACCTCTTGGTAAGGAGGGTGAGTGGGTGGGCTTCTAGGCTTGGACGTCTTCTTAGGTTTGGGCTCCTTGGTTTTCTTAGCCTTGGTATTTGCTTCTTCTGCTTCAGCAGCAGGCTCAGGCTCGGGTTCGGTTTTATCTTCTTGAACAGGCTCGGGGTTAATGGTTGTTGGTTCGGGTGCGGGCTCCGAAGCTGGAGCAATGGGCTCTTCCAACGACATAGTTGGTTAATTTAGTGAATTCAGAAAGTTGAAGTTTGTGGAATTCTAATTATTTTTTTTTTTTCGCTGTGATTTAAAAAGCCATGGAAATTTGATGGTTTATATAGTTATGAGTGTGTAGGACAGAATCCGAATACTTCATTTTGATTGGTGGAATTTGACTTCACACGGATCGATGGCTGGTTCTGGTTTGAATTTGAGCCGTTGGATGGGGGATTCATCAACGGTTGAAGATGGCTCGTCGAGGAGGCTAAGATGGAAAGTTGAATGAGGCTCTACAGGTTCTATTGGTTGGTTTAGGTGTGTTTTTCAGCTTGATTTATTTGATCATAACTTTGGATATAGTTCATGGATTTACATGAAATTTTTTTATCCTTGTAGAGAATTTTATGAGATTTCTAGTGAATATCATAGCGTGTTGAATGGTTTTGTGGTGATGGAGAGATTTGGTTCTGAAGGCACAAGGGTCATGACTAGTGTTTCTCATGATGTTATTATGGTTTTTCATAAAATTAAGGTCAATGATTTGGTAATAGGTGAGATCACTTTACACCATGTAATAATAGGTTAACAGAGGATTCTAATGCATCAAGAATCATGAAAATCTGATTAGATTTGAGTATGGAACTTTCGATTAGAATGTTACTCAAGTTGAACAACTCCTACCAAAGAACACTTCTTGTGTATTACTGTGCTGTTTTCACATTTATTATTATGGTTGAAATTTCATTGATTTCCATAAATCCAAGGTTTTTTGCAACACAAATGATGTTTAATTTCAGCTTATGTTTAGTCCCAAAGCATTGTAATTCACAGTAAAGGTTTATGGCTCTTATTGGTCTATCTTATGTGTATCAAATTCATTGTGCAAGTAACAAGTCTCTGTTCTGCAGAACTTTTGTTCTAGTTTGGGTGTTAAGTTATTGTTTTCATGACATTATTCCACACATTTAATTCAATTCACAGTTGAATGTTTCAAAGTGAGTGCGTTTGATTCACATTAAACACAAAATCTTATTCTCAATTCAGTTTTAAGTATCATTGTGAATCACTTAATAAGAGAATGATGCAATTAGTGTGACAGTACCTAGTGAAATTTTTTTTATAGATTGGTTTTGATTAAGATTTCAAAGAGACTCATTAAAACATGGATCAATGTTTATTTGGAGTTTTCGTTAGTCATTAGTTCTCTCCATGGTTGAAAAATCAAATCATTTGTGTAAGCTAAGTTAGAGACCCACCAAGAACTAATGGAATAAATAAGAATAATGTTCATCTGGAAAAGTAATTAGCCTTCCCATTACAAATTCAGAATTGTGTTCTATGAATTATGAAATAATGGCATCATAGAACAAGGATTGAGGTTAAATTCCAAATTATTCGTTTAATTTTTATAGATCAAAGGAATTTGTGCAATCTTATATATATTCTTGTTATACCTTATGCCATTATCTTCTACTCTCAATTTTGTTGGCCCGTGTTAATGTGTTATGTTTATTATGGAGTAAGTTTATTTTACAATATTGATTCATTAGAAAATTTTGAAGCAATGACTAAGATCTTAAGAACTCAAGAACCTAATGGAGCTAAGAAATATTGACATAATCGGTGACTTGATATATACTTATCCCAAATTAATTAAACTAATGGATTAGTCACGGACGTGTCTTAAAGGAATGCAAATCTTCTGCTTTCTATAGTTTATGGATGTGCATATATAAGTCAAAATTACGTGGAGACAGACTGTGACAATTTAAGGTAAAGAAAGATTAAACTACAAAATATCGATGATGTGAGGTTCTTCTTTTTTACCCCCAATCACCATTGTATTCTTATGCCAATGTAACAGTAACACTAGTATCTTCTCTATTATTAAATTATAGAAATTCTTATGATTTTAGATATAAAATCTCACATGGTCTAAAATTAAAAGTACATAGTTTTTTATGAGTTTGAGACAATCTTTCATTCTTGAACTAGCTTTGGAGATAAGATTAAGCACACTTAATTTCTTATATTAGATAATTTTTTTTTGGTTCAATTCTAAAATGAGTTTAATTTGTATAAGTCTGTAGATTCTGTTATCAAAACAGCTATTAGCTAATTTTTGTAGTAATAATTCTTTTAATGTTTCAGTTTATTATATGAGTGATTAAATTTTATTAAGAATTTGTCAAACAGAATACCTACTGGTGAAAACTTTTGACAAGTCAAGTAAAATATCACTTAATGAAGTGTCACAAAAAAAACCTCACATCACAATCTTAGAACACAAATTTGTAAGATGTCTAAAATACAAATTGACAGAAAAAATATTAAAAATAATGTAGATATTTGTCCTAAAAATCTAAAAGGTATAATGCCCATGAATATATGATTGAGTGTCGTGTTGGCATGGGATGCGTATGCATGACCCCGCATTGCAAGCACCTCTGGAGTAAAGGGTGCCAAACTCCCAATGAGTATGATAAAATAGGGTTTAAGAGTTATCATATTCCACTTGCAAGTTTAAATTTGTCATCTCAAGTTCTACCCACACCTTAAAACTTCAGTCCAACTCTATTCCACTTCACTATTCTTCATCTAGCTAGAGACTGTCGTTATGAAGGAAATAGAAGCACATTAACATATAAATAATATGAAAAATAATTATTTTACATTGAAGAAAAAACATAAAAATTCTAAAGATTGGACTATAATATGAGAGGAGGCACAATTTTTGGTTTCATGAATCTTAACTCTTAAAAATATGGATACAAAGTCTCTCTTATTTCTTTGATGAATACATAAGTGCTGTCATCCATTAGGATTCATCTTCTTCTCCAAATGAAAGTGAATATTTTCAAACTCTGAATGTTTGAGTGAAATCATAACCTCATGGTTTTTCTCTTTCAGATTTGAAAGGATATGAACCTTCACAACAGCAGCCACAAAGGGACTCAATGTACGCCGCAAAAGGCGAAAAAAAAGTGACACCACAAAGAGGGTTACTTTAGACCCAGATCTAAGGGAAAGAAACATAAGAAAAAACAGAACAAACCAACATAAGGAAAGAAAAAAAAGCAAAAAAAGGAAGTGGGGGTGGGTGGCGGTGAAATGCTTAGGGTGGGGGAGGGGAGGGAAGAGGAGGAGGAGAGAAGGAAAGGGAAGTAGAAGGAGGGAAGAGAGGATATGAGTATTGAAAGAGGCAGGGCCACCGCAAGCTAAAGAACGGCGACCCTCCAAGATGCTGCTACTATGTTGAAAGACATAGAGAGAAGGGGCTTTGAGAGAAAAAAGAAACTACCAAACTGAAATCATACAAAGTTCATTGCCGCAAAGCTTATTTGTGATGAGATTATTGATCTTCAGTCTTCAATATTCGTATTGCGACCATCCATTTCAAATGTCATATATTTATTAACTTGAAATTTTTCATGAATTCAAAGAAACGAATATTTATGCAAATTGATTAGTGGCTAAAGAACAACTTACAATTTGGTTATCATTATCTTTTTAATTTACCTTTCTGTTTTTTTCCCCTTTATGGATGACGCCGTGGGTAATTCTTTTTCTAGAGTTGTTTCCTTAATCTCTTTGGGCTATAATCTCTTTAGGACAATAATCTAACTATAGTTTTTAAACAATTCATGAGTGAACAACTCAAAAAATTGGTATATATGTATATTAAAATAGAGAAATTCGGGGTGGTTAATTTTTTAACTTAATAATCAACGATCTCAATTTTTTTTTTGTGTCTTATATAATTTTGGGTGTTTAACTCTTATTTTTTATATTAGGATAGAGTATGTTTTTTTCCTCAACTTGCGAAAAGTTTAAAAAATACATCTAACATTTAATTTGATTTAATTTTATTTTTAATATTTTCTATTAGTTTTAATTTTATCTATACTGTCAAATATTTAACGGTAAATGTATAGTTAATAATATTTTTTATTTCCAATTTACCGTTAAAATACTATTCATCTTCATTACGATTATCATGAAATCATCTTTTTTTTCCTTTTCAAATTACTATTTTTTTGGTAAAGTCTTATTTATATCTTTAACGTTTGAAAAAAATTTCAAAAATACCCCTAACATTTAATTTGATTCAATTTTACCCTTATCCTTAACATTAAATTTTTAACGGTCAACACCAAATCAATATTATTTTTTTTCCAATTTTACCCCTATAATGTTCTTAGTATTCATCTTCTTCATTATCATCCTCCACCGGCTCCACCCACTACATGCACCACGACACCTTTCCTCCACCACCCACACACACAGCGCCATCCCTTTTGCACCCTTGCCATCGCCACCACACAATCGGGAGGAAAGTCACAGTAGCTATAGTCTAAAGTTACATTAAAGAAAATCATAAATTATATTCAAAAGAAATCATAACCATGAACAGAGTAAGTCTAATTCTAAAAGACATGAATATCATGTAAGGATCTATTTGTTTTAATTTTTAAATAGTTGAGGATTGAATTGGAGTTTTTGAATCATTAGAGATGATTTTGTCCAAATTAAAAATGTCAAGTACCGAATTAAGGGTTTACTCTTCAATAATTTATACCAATAAAGGGGATATATATATATATATATAAGGTAGGATTTGTTTTTTTTTTTGGGACATTGGGTAAAAGGTAGAATTCAAACCGCTTTACTTTTTCTTTGTTTTTTTTTTTTGGACCGGGACTAATAAACTAACTATCAGGTAATTTTTGTATATATTTTTTTCTGTAGCATGAACTCGATTAGTTTTAAAAACCAAGTTGGGCCGATCAGTCGATACCCGATATTATTGGGCCTTATCGGTTCAATCTCACCCTACATAACCCTCGTTCTCGTTAGCCATTCATATAAAACGCCCCCGTTACCACTTTCACGAAAACCCTAGCTACCAATTCATCCACACAGAGCTACCTTACACACATACACAGCGAGTAGCAGCTTAAGCTTCTCAATTTCGCAACCATGGTTAAAAATCTCTATTCTCTCATTCTCAGTATCGGTTTGATTTGATATATTCTCATCGATTCGTTGTTTCTGGTGTTTAATTTTCGTCTTTTGTTTCTGTGTTTTGTTAAAGGCTGATGTGGAACCAGAGGTAGGTCAAGCTGGAGTACCGAAGAAGAGGACGTTCAAGAAGTTCAGCTTCAGAGGCGTGGATCTCGATGCACTCTTGGACATGTCCACCGATGAACTCGTTAAGCTCTTCACTGCTCGTGCTCGCAGAAGGTAAACCTCTTTGTGTATGAATATTCTTTTGTCAAACTTTTGCATTTGAATCTGCATTTACGTGTTTAGGTTTTTTATTTATTGTTTTTCGCTGTTGCAGGTTTCAGCGCGGTTTGACCCGCAAGCCTATGGCTCTCATCAAGAAGCTGCGTAAGGCGGTGAGTTTTCTTTTTATTTTATTATTTTGATTTGAGTGTTATTGATTTGTTATCTTTCTATATGATTAGGTTCGATTTTGATTATACTGTTCTCAGCGTGAATAGAGTGATTGTTTTTCTTATGATGTGTTGAATATGTGCTTTATCTTGGTAAACATGCTAAGTGCTGGTTTTGATTCTTATAAATTGTGTGAAAAGTCCGGAACATCCTGAAATCTGCATACTCTTAGACTCTTAGTATTGATTATAGATCTCTTTGACAGGGAAGAGAAACATAACCTTTTAAAGTTTTGCAAGAATGATTTGTGCTCTTTCATAAAATAATATAAAATTCAGTATATTCTTAGAGATGGAAAATGTATTTAAGTTTTACTTTTACATCGTTTGTTTCATTGCAAGTTTTTTACATTTGCAACTTAACGTGAAATCTGTTTTATTAGAGTGATTTTTTTGGGATAAAACAACACTGCTGTAACAAGAACATCTGTGTCGTTTTTTCATCTCTGAATGACCTCTTTTGTCCTTGTGGTATAGCTGTTTAGGGTGAGCAAAACAAAACTAATGTTGGTATATGTCAGAGCACAGAATAGTTTAAGTAAAAGGAAGAGTAAGTAGTAAGTTCTTAAGAAAAGAAGTAAGGTGTTCATGGTTGAGCAGGGAGGAAATGGTTTGTGTGCCTGTGTTATGCAAATCCTTTTTCTTAAAAAGTTTGCATGATGTCATTAATTACTATGAAATACTACGTCATTGTCGCTAATTTGCATTGGTATGGATTGCTTTTGTATGGACATGAATATACCTGCTTTGTACCAAATATTGTTTCTCATCGTTCTAATGATGCCATTTTTTGAGACAGAAACGCGAGGCCCCAGCTGGTGAGAAGCCAGAGCCAGTGAGGACTCACCTCCGTAACATGATCATTGTTCCTGAGATGATTGGTAGCATCATTGGTGTTTACAATGGAAAGACCTTCAACCAAGTTGAAATCAAACCAGAAATGATTGGGCACTATCTAGCTGAGTTCTCAATCTCATACAAGCCTGTTAAGCACGGAAGGCCCGGTATTGGTGCTACTCACTCTTCCAGGTTCATTCCTCTCAAGTGAAGAGATGTCACGATGGGCTCTATCCTTTTTTCTTGCGTGAACTTTTGCTTGTTTTTCAGGGATTATTTTATATCCATTTTCTAGTTGATATTGCTTTACTTCAGTAATATTTAGTGAGCATGACCATGGATTAAAATTTTGTCTAGTGATGAATTAACTTCCGATTTTGTTTTCTTGATTAAATGTTGTGCATGTGAAAGTCATTTGATAAAGACCGGAAATCCTTTGATAAAATATGATGGGCTATTTCAGTAATTAGCACCTCTTCCAAGCTTTGCATCAAATCACATGATCCACTGATCCGTTTGCAAAAGAAAAATTATGTTTACAAGTTCGTAGTTTTATGCGTAAATAAGCCCGAAGTTTACGTACAAAAATGTGTTTGCTTTGGACAAGTCTAATTAGATTACTCAACACTTAATGCCTTCACCAAAAGATTCAACACTTAATGTAAGAAAATTATTTATACCAAAATTTTCAATCCCTCTCTTGTGGTGAGTGCAATGTAATTTATTCAGAAAATGTTGTGGAATCTGTGCCTTCTCCTTTTAGTTAAACATAGCTACAGGAGTAAAAAATAAGATGGAACAAAGTACAAACATTGCAATAATAATGTTCGAATTTAGCCTCAAATTAGTTCTTAAAATTTTAAGCTATATTAGTTAAAAATTTTGAAGTTTGGAAACGTGATTCAAGTTAGTTTTTGTGACGATTTTATTGCCGATCTGGCACGACTGCTGTCATGTGTGGTAAGTGTAAAATTACTACTATGTTTCATTTCGAGACAATTACTACTATGTTTCATTTCGAGACATGTAGTTTAATACGTAATTTATGATATGAATGAGCGTCGTTTAACACTAGTTTTACATTATGGTATTTCAGGATTAACTTTACTTTTCAAACAAATTATTTTGGATAATTTAAAATTTTAAGAACTAATCTCACACTAAACTCAAAAATTTTTATAGGCCCCAGAAAAAGTTAACTCACGTTAGTTAGTTGAGTAGTAATCATACTTTTTCAACAGCTCCGTTTCACTTAATGGAATCCTAATTGTTGGTGAATTTCCTCCCTGTCCTTAAATTTAAAGGGTTAATGCTCAAAATAATCTTCGAGATGGACTGATAGTCATATTTGTCTCTGAAAGATTTTATTAATCAAATTAGTCTCTAAAAAATTTAAAAATTAATCATATTCGTCGACGTTGTCTTGATTCATAAGAGTTGTCTAGGAAAAAATAATGTCGTTTCATGTTATAAACCATAAATGTACAAGTTAAATAGCTATCCTCATTATCTGTGCAAAAGGATGTCGTTTTTTCCCAAACAATTCTTATAATCAAAACAATATCATTTTTAATGTGTTATTAATGTTTCATGTGGACAATCGTTAACAAAATTTGTTAATGGAAGAACAGAAGGTCGAATACGATTAAATTTTAAATCTTTTAGAGACTAATTTGATTGCTAAAATCTTTCAGGGATGAATTTGATTATCGGCCTATCTTTCAGGGACTAATTTGACCATTAACCCTAAATTCAAAATTTAGTGACGGCAATGGAGATTCGTATGGAGGGACCTGTCTCCCTCTCCTATCCCGTCATAATATTGCCCCCACCTTGTCCTATTTACGTCGTGAGTTTTCGTTTAATTCTCTACGTGATTTTCATCATAAATATTAGAATATATACCCAAATTAGTCCCCAAAGAATTCTGAAGTGGATATTTTAGTCTCTAACAAAATTAATTGTCAGATTAGTCCCTAACGTTAATAGATGTTAGACACTTTGATCCATAACAAAATTAATTATCGGATTAGTCCCCAATAGTAGTGGATGTCTAACACTTTAGTCCTTCATTCATCTTCTTCGTCAACCATTAACGATCCGATTCGACATAACACTTGTACTAAACTTTAGAGGGACCAAGCAGCTTCACATGCCACGTTGGACCGGGCCGTTAATGATTGGTGGATAAGATGAACGAAGGATTAAGGTGTCTGACGTCCATTAAGATTGAGACTAATCTGATAATTAATTTTGTTAGGAACCAAAGTGTCTAATATTTATTAATATTGGGGCTTAATTTGATAATTAATTTTGTTAGGATCAAAATATCTACTTTTAAATTGTTTGAGGACTAATTTGGATATATACTCGAAATATTAAATTATTCATAAATATTAAACTTCAATAAATTTTTTTAAAATAAAAGTAAAGTATAGTTTATATATGTAAGACTCTAATATCTGCAAAAATTGTTTTTAAAAATATCATTAACTTTTAATTATTTCAGTTTTACCACTAATGTTTTTTTATTAGTTCTAGTTTTACCCTCAAACTTTTCAATTTGAAATGAGAACTGAAATTTGAAGACTAATATTTAATTAAAAAAGAAAAAAGAAAGACCAACAGTGAAAGACGAGGGAGTGTGACAAAATTTGGAGTCTCACTGGCGGCCATAGCAGCTGCTGCTTCCTTTCACAACCTTCCCACTTCAACATCACTCAAATGCAAACTTGAAATGCTCCTACTCTTACTATCTTAATTAACATGCCCTTAATCCCTATTTCATTAACTAACCCGCTTCCATAACGCAATCTTCACATTCCACTTCAAAACGACGCCGTATCTTCGGCATGACCAACCGCTCCCTCCTCCTCACCGGGATCAAACGGTAATAACTTCCAAAACCGAAATCCCAATCGCTTCTTCTCATCTTTTAACTCTCCAATTCAAATGTCACTTATTTCATTTTACTTTCTTCATATTTTCTGTTCGTAGACTCGGTTATGTATTCGGCGCGCGAAGTCTTGCGTCGGCTTCACGCGCTTCTTCTGCGTCGTCGTTAGGGAATGAACGCGCCGGTGACGCGAAGAGGAAAGGAATTCAGGAAGTGATGAAATCGCGCGAACTGAGTCCGTTACACGCGCTTCAGCGTAACAGTTTTTCGCACTCTGAGCTTAGAAGCATTGCCAGGAGCTTCTTCAATTCGAAGCGCTACCTCCACGCGCTCCAGGTTCGGTTTTTTTCTGTTCTCTTCCAAGAGAAATGTTTATAACTGTATAAACAGAATTTGTATGGAATTTAGTCAGAATTTGTATCGAATTTAGTGTGAATTTTAGTTATTGAAGGCATTGTTAAGAGTAGTGTATACTGTCGCTCTTGAATTTCAGCACAACATTTGATCAATGTATGTGGATACGTAATGAATCAAATCTCTAAAGTATGCATCCAGAAATATTGATCCAAGGATGTACCAAAATTACAAATCTATAATGGGAGTATTTGAAATGTGAATATTAAATTTCAGCTATTACTGTGTTTAAGTCTCTACTGTATATAGAAATAAGGCGGAGACTCACATAAAGATGTTTCCTATGAAATTAATAGTTGAGAAATTTGATATGATGTTGTAAGAAATTATATTTTGTAATTTTCTCTCATGTGTGGTGTGTCTTATCTAGACATGTTTGACTATAAATTGTTATCTAACTGTTCTCGGCCGTCAACTTCGCATGAAGAGAATTGTTAGTGAGTTTTCACTTAGAAATAATGGAACTGAACTGCTACTGTTCCAGCAGCTAGCGCTTGAAAGGACTTGGAGACGAGATTCATTCTGATTTTGGGGGTGGGGGTTTGAGAATTGATGCCTGTGTTTATTATTTATATGTTGAATAATCAGTTTCTGCCATAGCTTAAAATTTTTTAGAACTTTGGTGCTGTACTTTTTTTCTGTTTTCTCCTAATGCAATGCCTCTTTGTTGACATAATGTTATTAGTCATGCTAATGCATTAGATTTGTGGTAAATTTGCCTAATTGCCTTTTGAGTTAGAATTTGAACATTAAATTTTTGCAAGTATGAATTTTTTCCCCTGGTTGTCTGTTGGAGTGGATGTGATACCACTGAAGTGTTATTAATATCAATTATTGCTAACTTATTTCTCCTTCAGTGTCGGATGAATATGTTATTGCTGTGCAGATTATGGATTCACTAAGCATTTGATTGTTAAGTGATATAAATTGGTTGGTTATTGTTTTGCACAGGTACTGA
>JASCZI010091322.1:13277-26840 GCA_036250425.1 Stylosanthes scabra | reverse complement strand
TGGAAGAGGAAAATCTGTAGATTTGAGACGACCCGCCTGGCCCAATCCGAAACTGACAGAGACCCTTCGATTTCTGAATTTTTTCCACCGCCTTAAGGTGAGTACTAACTACTGAGTACTACATCATCCTAATTTCTGTTTCAATTTGAAATTAATCAAATTGGATAAACACCCACTAACCCCTCTTTTCATCTCCCACTCCAGAGACTCTTCTTGACCAATCTCATATCTGCAATTCTGCATTGCAAAGTTTTACCATTGTTGGCTTCTTCCTACCTTGCTTCGTTGCCGTTATTCACTTGACGCTTGCAAATTGCTTACTTTTTCAAGAAATTACATTCACGGACACGGACTCACGGTAAGTGCTTAACCCACAAATTATTCATAGTTTAATACTTGAATATAGAGAAAAGTAGAAAACTTAGAATGTATCTGTTATAGTATTGATTATAATAATATAAATAAATATATGAGGGGTTTGATTGCTTGCAAACATTGGAACAAGACAACCGAACCAATGCATTGTGCATGTGTCATCCTAACATATGGGCATATGGCTTCATGAAATTTCTATTTCTTTCTAGTTTCTAGTTCTACAATCATTGGTTTTACTCACAAATTACAAGGAAAACTCTTATTTTACTTGCTTCTTCGGCTTTACTGTCATTGGTTGTTACATTATAATAAATATAGCTTATAATTTACATAGTTAATTATATATTTATTTACTTGTTTTGTTGTGATTTGTAATATGTAAATGTGTAATATTCTTGTTTATGATCAAAGAGTTTTGAAACTTTGGATCCCCTGTTTGAGAAAATAAAAACAAACTAAATGAAGAAGCACGGCAGTAGCTTTAGCTAAATAAATTTCACGTGTTCATTATGCATGTAAAGTGATAATAACAAGGACTTAATTTATTTTTCTTACCTGATTATCTTATTTCTGAGAATCACAGTAACAAATAACACAAGGTAGAAATGCTGAATGAAAGTTATTGGCTATGTTGACATGCACAGGAATGGTTAGTAATTATTTAATGTACATAATATATTGCATGAGTTCCTTTTGAAAATTATGATAGTAATTATTTATTTCTATTTGTTTAGGTTTAAGAGACATGGCTTCAAATGATGATAATGGAGGAAATAACAATGGGGCTGAAACTGTTGGTGGTAGTGCATCCAAGAAGGTAGCTAAAAATGCTCCAGGAAATAGGAGTGACAACTCTTTAGGCCTTTGCATGCTGCTGGTTATTATTTGAATCCACAAATTCATTATGGTCCTAATTTTAAAGTTGAGTATGATGTTAAGAAAGGACTTTATGATTGCTTGGATGTACTTGTGGGAGAACCTGCAATCATTACAATTATTGATAGTCAACTTGAGGATTTCAAAAGTAAGGCAAATTTTTTTGGTAGAGATGTAGCTAAGAATGCTCTCAAAACCAAAACACCTTCACAGTGGTGGGATTCTTATGGGAATGAGCATCCAGAGCTTCAAAAGTTTGCTATTCGTGTATTGAGTTTGACTTGTAGTTCATCAGGATGTGAGCGCAATTGGAGTGCTTTTGAGATGGTACACTTTTAATTTAAAACTAGATGGATGATTTTCTTTTCAATTATTATTTTCTAATTAGATTATGTTAATATGTTAAATAAATTCTCATAAATTTCTGTATTGGGTTCACACAAAAAGAAGAAATCGCTTGAAGGTAAGCACAATGAATGATGTGATTTTTGTGATGATAAACTCAAGATTGGCAAAGAAGAAGCTACCAAGAAAAACTGCTGACTATAGCCTTGAAGACTTGAATGCTGATGAAGAATGGATTGTGGAAGATGAAAATGAGATAGAAAACTTGGAAGAGCTTGACACTCAAATTGATATAAACTTATCTCCCCAAGGAGATGGAGGTAAAGATAGTGGCCCTCTGATTGATTTGGAGATCACTCTTCTTGATGATGATGCTTTTAATGAGCTTCTCAATTTTCCTCCAAGTGAAAATAATCAAAATGTTGGAGGGCATGCATGATGATCATGACGTGAATGAGTTACTCTAGTAGCTGGTCTTTATTTTATATTTATGGGGTTGCATATTATCATCTTTGAATTTGAGACTTGTGGTTAGATTATGTTTATTATCTATGAACTTTATAATGCTATTTCATGCTATAAACTTATGCTACTTTGACTTTATCTTATTTTTATGTTATTATTTATGAATTATGATATTTTTATCAAATTCAAATTTAAATTTTTATTTAATTTTTTCATGTTAATCATATTAAATTGCTCTTATAATTGATATTGTGGTAGAATCTTACGTTCTATTTTACGATTCTATGACTTACGATTTTTTATTATCTTTTCGATCCTACGTAAAATCTCGATTTTTGCTACCTTGGTATAGCTTGCATCAATTATCCATGAAAGTCAGGGTGGGTGTGGCTTACGGCAATTCACCATGGACTAAAATAAAAAAAAAATGCATTTCAGTCAATAATATTATATTTATTTATTATGAAAACCAATGATTTTTTAATTTTATTTCAAAAAAAAAAATCCCATTATTTGTGTTCTGATATGCATAATATAAATCAAACTTCTTTTGGTCGTGGCCTTGCCCTTTATATTCATACACTTCCCACACACACCATACACAATCTTGTTATTAGCAACAAGTACTTCAACAACTTCCATTTCCATTCAACTACTTCCATTAATCACCGAATGCTGTTTCTTCGCAAAACGTCATTGGACAAAAAGTGCACCATGATCCAACATTGCATGTGACGATGGGCTTCTCATCACGAGTTTATTAGGACCCAGCACAACGAACCCCTGGCTCTCAAAATAATTAGAATATTCACGACCAAAAATATCCATAATAATAGTTAGAATATTGATTGATATTATGGGCGATGCCCATGTTCAAAAAAAAAAAAAAAATGATTGATAAACCCAAAAATGTGGAAAATAGATTCTTCCTTATTATTTCCTTGACAAGAAGAAAAAGAGACTCTTATATATCGGAATTTTTTTTTAAATAAATAAAATAAAAGTGATATTTACCAAAATACTTCATTTTGGAATATTTACGAAAATTCATTTTATTATCAATACCGGCCTATATCAATAATGGCCTAAGGTGATATTGGCTATTAAATTTTCAAAAAAATTTAACTGGACTAAAAAATATGTGCTATTAATGTTAATATCATTGTTAATCTTACGTCTTTCTTCCCTTCTTCTTTCTTTTTCTTATGTTCATTACCATGATAAACCATTAGATAAATATTGGTGAAATTTTTTTTTAATAATAATAAATTTGGTAATTTTATTTTAACCCAGTCTTTTTTAGTACTTTGATGCCTTGGGTGAGTAAATACAGATAATTGAGTTATTTTTTGAAAATGGTAACACAAAGAATTGAAAACGAAAGCTTTGTTTTCTTTTTCAAAAAGATGTTTTCTTTTTCGAGGATGAGAGAGATAAAATTGAAGATAATAAAGGGAATACGAAATTAATTAATCTCTTAAATTTTTTAAAAAGTGGAATGGTTATGGAAGAGAATTGGGGAAGTACATTTTGTTGATTATGCGAGAGATGGAGTGCACAATTATAGAAGAGAATATTTTTTATTTATTTAAAAGCTTTTACTTGGCAGATGTAAGATTAATAAGACACTGACATTCTAATTTTTTTTTAGTTCAATACCGCCTTAAGCCGGTATTGGTTCAATTTTTTTGAAAATTTAATAGCCCAGTACCGCCTTAGGCAGGTATTGATATAGCCCAATATTAATATCAACTTAGGCCGGTACTTGTAATAAAATGAATTTTGATAAATATTTCCAAAATCACGTATTTTGGTAAATATCACTTTTATTTTATTTATTTAAATTTTTTTCCCTATATATCCTATATGATTTACTTGGAGAAAAGTTATATGCATAATAAAATTTAATCTCTTCGTGTTTTCCTTTCTAAAAGATAATTATGTAAATGAAAGGAGTTTTAATTTGCTACATTTCGGTTTAAAAATTTTGCTAAAAGGAATTCTTAAGAAAAAAAGATAAAATGTATAGTTGAAGAGTAAAAAATATTTTCTATACATTGAATATACATAAAAAATTTCAAAATTTTTATGTTTTCGCTTTAACATGTGTTTTCAGCTAAATTCTTGTTGTAAATAAAAAAAAAATTGACTATCAAGTGCCAAAGGTATAGTTGTTAAAGTGTTTAATATAATTTTTTATAACACTAAAAACGAAAATTTTAAATCTACATATTATATACATAAATTTTTTAAAATAATAATAATAATAATAATAATAATAATAATAATAATAAAGTGATAATAGGAAAAAAAGAAATGCTATTAGTCAAAATATATACTTATAAATTAAAAGTGCTTTTATAAATTCTAAACAAAAAGATACATTAGGTTCAGTTCAACAACAATAATAATAATAAATAATAATAGTTTTTAACTCAATATTTAAATTACATTTTAGAAAAGTTACACTATAAATCTATCAAATTTAAATTTTAATAAGTTCATCAGCAAAATTCATTATTGAAAAGAAAAACAATAATTTTCTCAATTTCATCCATACGACAAATAATTTGAGGCAAATAATGTTTTGAGAGCACTTTTTGAATCCTAATTAATAATAAGTGGTGTTTGTGAAGAATGTGACCGACAGAGAGAGAGGAGGCTACTTATTGCTGTGGTCTCCATCTTTTGCAGTAAGCCATATACATTGATTTCTTGTTTTAAGTCATAGTCATACACTAGTAACTCAGTGCAATACATTAAATTGTTGTTCATCCAGAATAAGGGATATGAATAGACAAGTGCCATCCTTACCAAGATAGTAAGTAAATAAAATTCACCAAAAATATATTTAAATAATTATATTATGGATAACAATACTTTTGATTTATAATAACGATAAAAAATATATTTAAAAACGTGCTATCTAAACATCAAGAAAATCTGTTTCCAGTAAACAGTAATAAGCAAAAGACCGAAAAGAATAACTTCTGTTGTGATTGAATATTTTTATAATTACCATAAATCAAAAGTATTTTTGTCAATAAATAAATAATTGAAACACATTTTTTTGTTATAAAGACTTCAAATAATGATGGAGGAATAATGGATCAATAAATGCACGATAAACAAGGAGCATGGAAAACCATGTTAGCTTAATTAAATGTTTTCTCATATGGTGTCTGTAGTGTGTACTTTTCTAAACGGTAAAGGTTTATTAATTATATGATGATATGTTATATGGTTCTTGCAATTTGAATGAAATGAAGGACTCTAGCTAGCAACTTGCTAGCACATAAGACAAAATTAAAGCTTTTGCTACCAAAATACTTTAATTAGAAAAATTAGTCCCGCTATAATATCCATATTCAGAAACATTTGAATTGTAGGGAGAGGGGACAAAAATTACAGTGCACTTGTCTTATAAGTGTTGTATCCACTATCCAGGGTTCAATTTTAAGAACTCTTAATGTATGAGTGGGTATGTGGGTGGGGATATTTACCATCAGAAAAGCTCAGTAATTATCAGATTTTATTTAGGTTAGACAACAAGTTTAGCCAGCATTATTTTTGTATATGGTTAGCACTCTTCTATACTGTTGGAATTTTTATCTCAGCCCATTAAAAATGATGACCGACTATTTGTTGGTTAAAATTAATAAATTGTGTTGGTCTTATAATTAAAATTGATGGTTGTCTAATTCATCTCATAAAAAAAATTCTGATAGAAACTTAATAGAAAAAGAGAAAACAAAAGTGAAAAATATAAAATGAGGGAGAGTGAGATAGAAGTATATGACAATGTTTATAATTATAATAATGGAATAAGTACAATCTATAAAAAAAAATACAAAATTATTTTCTCGTAGCTCAAAATAATAAAAAATATTTAATATTAGTCACTAAAAATAATATGACTATTGGAAAACATTTGAAGGGTATTGTAAAATTATATTTTCACAAATTTATTCGTTGATCTCAATTATTGAATTGTTTTTAGTATTAAAAAAATTGGTTTTAACTATTAATCTCAATAATATATATATACATGTAACTAGTATATATATTAGAAAAGTTTCAAGGTTTATCATTGTACCTTTTATTTTTTTTTTCTTGAATCACTTAAAGGCTAGAGCAATAGATTAATGCATGCATAAGGTTTTTTTTTGGTAAACACATAAGGTTTAATTTAAACCGCCAACACTTATGCAAGTTAGAGTTTGCTTGGATGTTATTATTTGACTAAAAAAAGATTTTTTTTTGATAAAAATTTTTTTTTTATGTTTTTTAGTGTGTTTGGATAATTTGTAATAGTAAAAGTAAAAGTATTAGTAAAATAAAAAAAAAATTTTCTTTCAGAAGATGTTTTTTACATTTTTTTTAAAAGAAAAAAAAAGATGTTTTAACATAATAAATAAACAAAAAAGATCTTTTATATTATTGTACCCAAATACAATCGACAAATAAAAAGATATTATTACATAAGATATCCAAACACAAAACTACTTTTATTTTTGCAAAACATCTTTAAAAAAAAGATAACTCTAAAAAAGATCTTTTATGAAAAGCTCACCCAAATAAGTCTTTAGTTATTCTTAATTTTTTTTTTTTTCACGATTCTTAATCTCTTATTGCTTTTACAGGCATACCACATGACAGTAGTTGGATTTGGAGAAAATTATGCTTTTCCAATTGTATTTGCACATATATTTTTTATCCATTTACAATTTATATTGCAGTTTGAATCCAAATTTTGATGGGCCTTCGTTTTCTTTTATCTCTTATCTCTTAATTCAAAATGTAAGTACATAGGCGGACCAACAAATCTATCGATTTATTGGATGTAATTTATCAAGATTCTGAAAAATTGAATCGGTCATTGAATCATTTAAACTATTGGTTAGGTTTTATAGGTTCAATCGGTTCGATTGGAGATTCAACTGAAATAATCATTTTATAATAAAATAATATATAAAATAAATATAAATGCAAAAATATAATTATATTATGATGTAAACATTAAAATATTCTTCAAATATAAAATACTAAATGAACAAAATATTGTAATTGTACTCAATTATAATATATAAAGTTAATATTAACTATTTTATATTAAAATATAATAATTTTTTAATTATTTTATACTTATTATATTATTATATATAAATCTTTATTGAATCAGAATATTAGTAAATATCATATAATTATAAGAAAAATAAAAAATAAGTTGTTATTAGTAAAAAATATTTTAGTGTTTATATCTTAATTTGTAAATATTTAATAAAAAATTATATTAATGATGATGTACAAATAAAAGTATAGCTAATTTATGAATAAGTGAGTGTAAATTAAAATTAAGATAAAATAAGTAAATATAAACTAATTAGAACTTAGAAAGGAATGCATAACATGGTGGGAAAAAAAATAAAAAACAAGTTGTGATTAATAAAAGATTCTAGTCTTTATGTTTTAATTCGTAAATATTTAATAAAAATTATTTTTATGTTAATAATGATGTATAAATAAAATTATAATTAATTTATGAATAAATAAGTGTAAATTAAAATTAAGACAAAATAAATAAATATAATCTAGTAAGAAAACATATTTATATATATAAAATAATTTGGCTATGTTACTCTAAAATGTTTCTGTAGCTTGGTGGTAAGGAGAACCCTTTTTTTTTTTTTTTTTCTTAAAGGAAGGGGTTCGAAACCCATCACCAATTTGATACCGATTTTTTATTGGCAGGTCTTAAGCATCAATCGGACTGTGATTCTGGCCGATTCAAGTTTCAACGGGCCGGTATGGTCCTGTTTTTAGAACTATGTAAATTTATGTTGTGTAAGAACCATGTGTTGATCCACCGTTCTACAATGGGACTTCCCCTTAACTTTGGTGAATGCTCTGATGATGAAAGCCATGGCTTTCTTCCCATGATAAAATAACGTGGATAGTGAGAGGACGGGACGCGTGTGTTGCCGAAATAATTGGGACCCTTTGCGGGGCTAGTTATTGCAGAGATAGCAGTTTACGCTCAAATGTTTTGGGAAGATTGGGTTTTGCTTATTTGTTTTTTTTTTTTTTCTTATCAAAGATAGTAAGGGGAGAGGTTCGAACTCGAGACATCTTTCTGGGGAATGAGACAAATGCCATTTGAGTTACAACTCATTGGCGGTTTTGCTTATTTGTTACATCCTTAAAGATCTTTAATGGGTTCAATGTTCAACTATTTGTATTCCTCATAATTATGCTTGGGGTAAGAAAGAACTAAAAAACAAAATGACTTTGTTATGCGATGGGACTCTATACAAAATGTACCTTCAAGGATTTGGGACTCCGGTGCAACCGGATGTGCCAAGACAGAAGGCTGGAGGTTTATGTGAAAAGGTTGGTAGTGCACCTGCTTTTATTCGACAAATAAGGATTTGGGAGTCTTCACTAGTGTAGCAATGGTGTAGGATTTAGAAGACATACCTGAAGGGAGAGAAGATCTCCCCTTTATATGGCTGTTGTGATCCCTATTATTTAGAAAATAAATTTGTATAAGATCGACTCAGATATGGTCAGTTGCGGAGCTTGAAATTATTGTTTGGAGGGGCCAGAAATTTCAATGGACCTAGTGTTATTCATGTTAAAAAATTTTTGAAAACCAATAAAAAAATTTAGTTAAAAACCCAACAACATATAAAATAGCATTAAATTATATGGATAAAAAATTATCCAATTTATGAAAAATGATACAAGATATATATTTAGTTAGAAATTTTCTTGAAAAATCGAAACTTTAAAAATTTTAACTATAAATTCTTTATCAATCAACACAAATACAATAACACTAATACTTATAAATTATTTTTATGTGATATAAAAATTAAATTTAAAAATTAATAAAATGTGAAATAACACTAAATTATATAAATAAAAATATCTAGTTTATTGTTATAATTTAGGTTTGCTCAGAGTGATATTTGGCTTGTTATTTGTGTAGTGCATTGTGTATAACAAATTTTTTATAAAAATATCTTTTAATAACACATTTTTAAGTAAGAATGAATCAATGATAAAGTTAAAAAAAATGGATGAATGATAAGAAGTTAAGGAGAAAAGGAATTTTGAATTAAAAGTTTGTTATTTGTGTAGTGCATTGTGCATAACAACTTTTCTATAAAAATATCTTTTAATAACACATTTTTTAAGTAAAAATGAATCAATGACAAAGTTCAAAAAATGGAAAGAAAAATGGATGAATGATAAGAAGTGAAGGGAAAATTTTTTTGAATTAAAGGTGACAAAATTGAGGTTGTTGAGAATCGAATCCATAAACCTCAAGTTGCCTTAAGTACAATGAGCCACTTCAACTATCTAATTCTTGTTGAGTAGGGTATTACTATTAATTGTTTTATAAAAATTTTGGGGGGCATCGCCCCTGGATATGGTACTGATCTCGTGTAGATTTGATTAAACCAATCGGCCAATTCAAGATCCGTAGGGGACTTGGGTTGTGATTGGATCCTTTTGGCCCTTCATGGAGGGGTTGTTAGGTTGTGTGTTGGGTTTGGGCCTTCATCTGGAACAGATTCCAAATTTGTTGTGACCTAGGCTTTATTATCTTATGGTAAATTTAGTGTTTTTTTTTTCCTCTTTTGATGTCTAGTAAATTTAGTTTAGATATTGAGTAATTGTGTAACTGCAATATGTCAGTAGGGAATTTTGATGGTAGAAAATAGAAATTTAAAAGTTTTTGGAGAGAACATTGAAATAAGAAAACAGTTAAGAAGAGTTAATTTTTGTACAATTGTTAAAATTAGGGTTAAGTAACTTTTTAGTCCCCAAGGTTTGGGCTGAAAATAGATTTCATCCGTAAGTTTTTTTTTTTGTTAAAATCGTCCCCAATGTTTCAAAGCGTTTTAAAATCGTCCTTTTGTCTGGAAACCACAATTTTTTGACCAAAATGCCCTTTTAATTTTTAATTAAAGTCAAGATATAATATGTCCTTTAGTTGTGAATCCAGAAGCTGCTCCATCCTTTGCAACTCAATGAAGACAACCTTTCTGTGCTAGGGTTTGATTTTTCTCCTTCAGCCATGGCTTCCTTGAGCTCCTCATCTTCACGAAGTCGCGCTTCAAATGCGAAGAGGAGGGATCTATAAATGGGCCATGGCCACCAGTTAATGCAGCCAACAAAAGTTCAACACAACCAACATCGAAATCGAAGCCCATGCCCAAGTTCAAGCCCACTAAAAGAGCAAGTTCAAGCCAACCATTTGGAAAAATCCATAGTTTTCTGTAAACCTCTCTAGGTTGCCTCATGTAACACCCCGCTCGTTACTAACAGTAGTTTCTATTAGTAACAGTAGTTTTCTTATTTATTTAGTATTTCCTCCATAATTGCTCACAAATTGCCCCGCAGAATTTTTTGTGGTTCGAATTCGCGAAATCCGTGTATAGCCGTTTGACTTATTGTGACGAGTCGAAGCTATATAAAAAAAAACGTTGACCACCTTTGACCACCGTTAACCGACCTGTGGTTGACCAGCGTGGACCGGTGTTGACTGGTCAAGATCAGTTGACCGGTTGACCAAGTGAATCATGGGTTGGTTAACCCATTGAACCGGTTCACCGGAGTTGAACCGGGGTTAAGTCGCAATGCCCCGAATGTAGTTGATTCGGCCCAACTTCGTCCCGACAACCTCAAGGCCGGCCCGAAGATTCCTTGCCCGTTTATTAATTCATTCGACAACCTCAATCTTTGGCCGGCCCGAAGATTCCTTGTTTTTACTTTTCTTGCTCAAATAGCTTAAATCAAATAATACCCGGTTTGAGACAACTTTACGTCCCTTGCACCGTTTTGAGTTACTATTGGTCCCCAAGTAAGCTCTTTTTCTCTCTCTCCCTCATAATTTCGAAACTTTCTCTCTTTTCCTCACTATTCACATCTTCCAAAAAACTCCATTGTTGTTCTTGAAGAAAGCTTGAAGCTTTTGAGGATCCAAACCTCCGATCAAAAATCCAAACCGGTAATTTGACTCCGTTTTTCGTTTTGATTCTAATGGTGGTCTTATTTTCTTGATTTGAGCTCAAAATTTTGTTCTTCTCTTCCCCATAATTTCGGCGATGAAGCCCCATGACCATTGCTTGATTTCTTTGATTTTTGGTTTAGGATTCAAGTTATACACACTTCCAATGTTCATAATCCAAGTTCTTGGCCTCAAATTCAAAGTAGAACTTCACCTTGTCTCATGAGCTTCAAATCTGTCCAGCCCCTCATGATGCTCGAAATTTTCATGCTTTTGATGTTAATTAGGTGTTTGTGAAGTGGTTTTGTGGATTAGAAAGCTTGGGAACTTCACAAGAGGTAAGGGTTAGGAAATTAGGGTTATGTTCTTGAAATTGGTAGTTGTGATCTTTGAACTTTATGATGAAATTGATGATTTGCATGCCTTAATCATGTTTATGTATGTCCAATTTCATGTTTTATTGAATGAATTTATTAATTTGATGATGATTGTTGGTGATGGCCGAATTGGCCATTAGAGTTAGGTTTAGGGTTTCTCAAGAATGGTTTGGGGCAAAAGTGAAATTTATTAAAGTGTGATACCTTGGGGTTAGATTGTAAATAGTCTATAGTTTTGGTAAATAATATAATTTAAGTAAATAGAGGGCTTAGTTGTAAAATAAGTTAAGTGTTGGGCCAAAACTGTAAATAAGCTAAAATGTAACTTAGCCAAATTTCAAGTTAGTTAGTTAAGTCTAAAGCCAAGTTTAGCGGTTCAACCGAAAATTAGTTATGACCAAAGTTAATATGGTAAATTCTCCTCCTTAGGACCAAGTTGAGCTTTACATAGTTAGAGTAACGATTATATGGACTTAGAAATAAAATAAGGCAGGATTCCGAAGACAAATTGTTCGAGAAACCGATAATGATTTATTAAACTATTTTGCTTGCGGTTAAGCCGAACCTTCGATTTAACCAGTTAAACTAAGTTTTCAAAACGATTTAAAAGCTAAGTTAAGGTATAGTTTAGCTGGTGAGAACATATTAAGTCATCATTCGCCAGACCGAACCGGATTGCCGACTTGATTTATCTTCGAAATCCTAAGTTACGATTTGGTCAGCTTAGACCAAGTTACTAAGTTTAGAACCGGCTAGAGTGCTAAGTAAGAATTAAGTGGATATTTAAGAGATAAATTGAGGATAACATGGTCAAGTTGAGGTTTGATGTCGTGTTCTGAGAGTCACGCTGATTACAGAATTATTTATGAACTTTCTAACAGTTTTAATCACGGCTCAACCAACATTTATATTGGTTCAAGCTTTTTAACGAAACTTTGTTTTATACTATTAAGCGTTTATTTAACCGAATTTTGGATTAACTGGTTTAGCTATCCGGCTCAGTAACTTTCAAAACACTTATGGTAGATTTAAGGCTAAGATGGCCTTTTAGGTTAAGTTGACGTTGGACCATTTAAGGATAGTGCTCAAGGTGACTAAGTTAGAAATTGAATTCAATATATGTTTTATGAGAAAGTGTACTTGGTTTCCTTAGACCAAATCAACGGGAATGATGAAGTAAAAGGGCTGAGCCCCCTAAAGTTTGTTTATATGGGCTGGGTTATGGTAAAGTCCAAGGTTAATATAACCCCTTTGAATTTCCTTAAGTTTATGAAAAATGTTGAGATATGTGATGAATATGATGTGTATGTTGACTTAGCAAGGACATGGGTTCCGTTCTACTTACCTAATTCGGTTGTTGATAATCCTCTCTGATTGTACCTGGCATGGACTGTGGTTTCGTCCCGCTTGCACAGTGCTTTTGATACAAAGTGGGGATTGAGGTTTCGTCCCGCCCACACTTAATGATCAGTATGGTCTCAATAAGAACTGTCGATTACGAAACACTTACTTGAGAACTAAGAGGATGGTTTTCTCCCTGAGGACTGAGATCGTGTGCTCTTGGAGAAACCTATTTCCAGCAAATGGGGAGTGTGATACGCACTGCCCAATCAGAAATGCTGTTGGGTACTTGGTGAAAACCGACACGTGAGTTCATGACCAAGACTAGGATCAGGCATGCATCATACCTTGTTTGCAGCATTATTCTCTGTGATTTCTTAACTGCTACTTATTTGTGCTATGCCTTGTGAATTGTTTGTACTTGTCTGTTGTGTGCTTGCTGATGCATGAGCATCATTATCGATAAAACCTCCTAATTCATGTTGTATTCTTCACCTAATTTACTTAGATTCATGCTAAAATTAGTAAAAATAATTATAATTGTTAGAACATGTTTAATTGTGATGAAACACAGGTACTTTGAGTATTTTGTTGATTATTTATAGGAAAAATGAAGAAAGGAAGCTTGAGGAGCAAGAAAGGAAGAATTTGGAGCATTCTGTCAGAGCCCCCATGCCTAGGCGTGGACACTCACGCCTAGGCGTCCAAAGTCACTTCTCAGGGCCAAACCATCCATGCCTAGGCGTGGACATCAATGCCTAGGCG
>JASCZI010091321.1:0-15861 GCA_036250425.1 Stylosanthes scabra | reverse complement strand
AATTTCAGACTCGGCAAGTTGAGATCCAAAATTTTGAAATCCGGCTTTTAGTTCTTCAATGGAAACAATACCATCATTATCACCATCCATCTTCTTGAAGATATCTCTGATGTCTTCAACTTCTTCATTGGATAAGAAATCAGCAATGACCTATTTCCAAATGTAAAATGTTAGCACTAGTGCACAATAAAACCTAAGGCTAATGATATCAGCATATGTGGTGAACCAACCCGAAGGGCTTTTCTTTTGAATCTATTCATCATTGAAAACTGCTTCAGTCTTGATTTTACAACATCCCCAAGAGGAACATTTGGAGCCTTCTTAGCATTTTGGATCCAAGGATGCTCTGCAAGACAAGAAAAGAACAACACAATGAAACCCTAACATACATTAACAGAAACATGACAAGTATATTTATACAAATTATCGAGAAATAACTACATGCTAATGTAAATAATTGATGAATAACTTTATATCTTTATCGAATATAGAACATACCAAGCACCTGTTTGGCAGTTAGTCGAAGTTTAGGGTCTGGCTCTAACATTTGCTTAACAAGACTTTTAGCACTTTCTGAAATACTTGGCCAAGGTTCTCTTTTGAAATCTATAAGTCCTCTGAGAATAGCCTGTGCAACTCCTTGTTCAGATTCTGCATTAAAATCAACCTCCAAGTTAGGAATAAAGTTTTAATGTGAGTAAATGGAAAAATGAACCCAAGTTCAAAGGAATATGAGCATGTCCAAACACTGATACAGATTACACAAAACAGGGTATGAATGAACGTCATACATATTCATTTGACACAAACAAGGGAAAGCAGAAAGAATGCCATAAGAGAGGCTTAGGATTTAGTACCAGCCCAGAATGGGGGAACACCACATAGTAAGATGTAGAGTATCACTCCTGCACTCCATATATCTATTTCTGGCCCATAGTTCCGCTTGAGCACCTCTGGAGCCATGTAATATGGACTTCCAACAATTTCTGAGAACTTCTCACCTGGAAATTCACGCATTTACCCAAAAGGCTATGTAAAAATCATGCCAGACATCATAAGCACTGACAGAAAACTGAAACATATGTTGAAACATAAAATGGCAATGCAAAACAATGCACTAGGCATGAGCCAGTGCTTTTCTTTCAAGTTATGGTAACATCGTAAACAAACAGTACAAAGGTGCAACTGCAAAATAACGATGCTACTATATTTCTGATTCTCCATGCCAAGTGTTTTTCAACAGAAAACAAAAAGAATGAGTCTTTTGTTCGTTGATTTGTTCATTAACATGGGAAAGTTAGAAGAAATAAAACTACTTTTAATGCTATCATTGCTCATCTAAAATATACTTGCTGAGAGACAACACTAATCTAAATAATTCTTGCCAAGGATTGATGCATTTGGACTAAATCCTATGAACATATCCGCATATTATCTCCATTTCCATTTTTTTCCTCTTTTCTTCCTCTTAAAATCTTTCAAAAGAAACATAACCTAACACAGTAACACTGTCACTGCTAAGATTTATTTTCATTATGAGCACAGACCTGGATCTAAGACAGACTCCACAAATTTAATTTTACAGTGCAGGAACAGAGTAAGGACTCCATTAACACAATGATGCTAGGGAGATGTTATACTACTCAGATCACTAGGAATGAGTACTGGATGCCTGCACAGGGTCTATACCAGACCAGTTATATCAGTAGTGAATATCTTTGTACAAGAGAATCAATGAAAGTTTGGTGTAATTTGACAAGTCCTGCACACCATAACTCCATAACACCGCAAATTATCCTTAGATCAGCTTATACATCACACCTTTCCTTCTCTAGCATCCCTTCTACATTAGACAAACATCATAAATTATGCCAACCTTTCATTAATGACGGATACTTAGTCAAGACTTGTCCTTTGAATATATATCCTTAGATTCATCCCTTCTACATTAGACTTGCTATAAATACATCTATAAGTAATCAAGATTATCCCTTTACTGAAAATTAAGCCTATTACTTATATTTCTTCAAATTCAATATATTCAATGTACACTCACATTTTAATCAATAATCATTCATTAACAACTGCCCCACACATAAATCAGGTATAGTTTTCCATAAATCATAGATTTCCAATCTCTCATTGTTCACATTTTTCACCTTCCCTAACACCAAAGGCTCACACTCCCAACAATCCATATTCAGATTCAATGTAACTAAAAATCCAACTCCAGTGGAAGTGAACTCCGAGTCTGTGACTCACGCAAACAATAATAGTAAGTAGTAACTACCGCTTCAGTTCAACAATGCATGTAAAGTTTGCGAACAACAACTAAGCCTTTCCAACATTGCAATGTATCATGAAAATTCCAAATATCTAATTAGCAAGCTTGATTCATACCTGGCTTGAAGAATATAGAAAGCCCGAAATCAATAGCCTTGAGCGGCGAATTCTCTTTCTTATTAGCAAACAAGAAATTCTCCGGCTTCAAGTCCCTGTGAATCACGCCATGCCTATGGCACAGCTGCACGACTTCCACGACGGTCCTCGCTACCGCCGCAGCAGCTCGCTCCGTGTAACGCCCCCTAGCCACGATCCTGTCGAAGAGCTCCCCACCCTCGCAGAGCTCCATTACAAGGTGCACGGCATTGTCGTCCTCGCACGCCTCACGAAGCGACACAATGCTGGAGCTCCGCGGGAGGTGGCGCATGATCGCCACCTCACGGCGGACGTCCTCGACGTCCACCGCCGTCCGCAGCTTCCGCTTCGAGATGCTCTTGCAAGCTAGCAGCTCTCTTGATCCCCGGTCGATGCAGAGGTACGTCACGCCGAACTCGCCGCGCCCGAGCTCACGGTCCACAAGGTACTTATCCTCAATGTTCTCCTTGGGAACGCCGGCGAGGACCGTGATCGGAGCATTTTTCTGTTTTCCGGCGGCGCTGGCTGCGGAGGAGTGTTTTCCTTTGGTGTGGTGGTCGGAGAATGATGACTTGACGTCCTCGCGGGCGACGGCAGCTGGAGATCGGCAGCAGTTGCCCATTTTGTAACTTCCGGCGGCGGCGAGGTGGTGGTTACGGTTGTGGTGGTGGTGGTGGTGGTGATGGAGTTAGGGTTTTACATGAGAATGTAGAGAGGGAAACCCTAACCGTAAGAATGGAGAAAGAGAGGGGGGGTTTTGATTTCCGATTTGAGAAACAGTTGAGTTTGTAGAGAGAGGGTGAGTGTGTTGCGTTTCAGAGAGGAGTGAGAAAGTGAAGGTTTGAGTGAGAAACTGAGACTCAGAACCGTTAACGGCTTCTTGGGGGGTTGCTTTTTGTAGTAACAGCGAAGAGTGAGGGAGAAAGCAAAGAAGCAGAGTTAAAAATAAAAGAACTTAGAATTCTCCTGCAATATATTACAAAAAGAAGTTTTATTTTGCTTGAACATTTTTTATTTGCTAGAATATATAGTTAGATAATTAGGTTAGTTATTTATAACTTTATTACTGAAACCGCCAAAATATTATTCCTAGACGTATTCGTGGATCCATTTATATATTTTTATACGCAATAGATTTACGTGTTAAGCATAAAAATAATAAAGTATAATATAAAAATTTTAAACACATAAATACTAAAATCTAGCATAAAAAATTAGAGGCACAACAAATAAAATAAAAGTTACTTATTTTAAGAGCATACATGAAAGATTCGAAAGAATAAAAATACACATTAAATATTTGAAATAATAGATAAAAGTATTTATGTCATCAATTTACTCATAATTAACAATGGACAATGTCCATCACAAAATCTTTCATGTAGGCTTTTGTCAATTTTTTTTTTTTTAAATTAATGCCCAGACGTGTGTATATATAATATTTTCATCCTAAGTGTTTGTTTTTAGTAAGAAATTTTAAAACTTTGAAGTTTAATAATTGCAATATATATTTTATGACCAAATATATTCAATACATCTTATTAATGATCTAATATAAACAGGATTGTTGTACAAATTTTATTTCCAATTCTTACTCCTCTGTATAATCATATAATAATTTATTAAGGGTTAAATATGTCATTTAGATTCGTTACTTTTTTTTCAGATTTATTTTAAAACTTTTTTAAGTGCATTAGTATTTTTTGTTTACATTTTGTTTGCTATAATTTCTTTAAAATTAAATTACCCACTATATGTTTTACTTATTAAGCAACCACTTTTAAATAATACATAGTGTAATACAAAACATACATAATATATCTACTTAAGTAACAATACAATTATTAGATTTTTTTATTTATGATTTTATGAGTAATGTCAAAAGTTTGGATAATAAAAGGAACAACTTATCCATGTTAGCTAGCTTCCTTCGTAGGGTGCATTTGCATCGTATTGCTCATCCCAGAATGAGGCTATGGCATTTTTCCATTTTATAACTCAGAAACAGATAGGGATAAAACTGTCATTTCACTGAATTTATATTCTCAAATCTTTCGAAAATGTCGTTGAGACTTTTGTCGGCTAATAAGATTGCACAGTCCAAACGGACGAAGGTTGATGGGAACAACGGAAACCGGAAAAAAAAGTTGACAAAAATTATTTTTTAATTTAATTAATCATAAAAATGTTTTTCAAATTATTTAAAATATAATAAAAGTATTTAGTTGAAGATACTTTATATAGATAATGCTATTTGAACAAGTGGTTTGGACTAATCAAATTCAATTAAGTGATTTATTTCTATGCTAAATAGAATATTATTTCGGTGTCAAATAATATAAAAAGTTGCATATAAATAATATTTTATTTGACATCGAAATAGTCTTTTATTTAATATAGAAATAAATGACTTGTTTAAATTTAATTGGCCTCAATCACTTGTTCACATAGAATTATTGTTTTTGTATGTCTACTGATGTCATATGTTTTTTTCATGTGAGACTCGAACTCGAGAATTATTACCACTGGGAGAAGGAGTAATATCATATAACCTACCACTTATTAATTGTTTGATCTTCTGTTAAATTCTAAATACTAGTCCTTTGTCCGTTTCACATAACTGTGAGTTTAATTTGAGGGATGTACGATGATGGAGATTAGGTGAAAAAAGTGGTGTAGCAAGCATGCATGATGCAAAGAAAAGGGTAGAAGTAACCGAAAAGAGTGGGAGAAAACAAGATCAGAAGGTGCCATGTGCTGTCTCTTTTAATTTACAAAGATATGAAATAATCAACCAAAGGGGACCTTAGCTTCTTCCAATCTGTCATCTTTTTTGTTTTTGTTTTTGTCTATGGACTTATGGGAGTGGGGTCTAAAGGGGGCATTCTACCAACTCTCTTTTTCCTACTTCATTTTCTTCATCTCATTGCTTCCATTCTTACGAGTGTTTGTTAACAGTTAAAAATAGTCAAAATAGTAAATCGTCCTTCAAAGATTTAAGCGTATGTTAATTTGGTTTTCAAATAATCAAATAGTAGTAAATCAAATCAATTCTTTTACTAATTAAATTATGAGGTGTTACAAAATATTCATGACATGAGTTATCATCATTTATATGATGGAAAGATTAATTTAGTTTGAGTAATGCTATATGGAGAAAATAGCATAAAATTATTTTTTTTCTTCTCAAATAAGATTCAAATTCGAGACATCTTATAATAAAGAAGGAAATAATGTCATATAAGTTATTACTCATCGGCATGAAATTATCTTATTTAATTAAAATAAAATTTTCACAAAAATAAAAAATAAAAACTATAAAAAAATCCAACAGAAAGCAACAGATTATTATCGGTTGTTTTCGTTGCGGTTCATTAAAATCGTCGGAAAAAATTTATTATTACACATAAATTCAACGGTTCAAAAATCGTCGCTATACGCAGAATCTCTAATAAAATAAAAAAAAAAAAAAAAAAAAAAATTGTTTATCACTCAACCTACTCTTTGCCAATAACTCAAGTCACTCAACCTAAGATTACATGCCTGAAAATAATCAAATGAAATTATGAGTCAAACCAAACTTTTCTGAAAGCCTTGCTTATTATATTAATGTATCCATCATCATTGATAGGGGAACACAAGCTAAGGTGCATGTTATTAATTATGCATGCTTCATTAATTTTATTTGCATTGATTTCTTCTCATCATAGTTAGCAGTGAACAAAGACAAATATATCTTACAAGATTAAGTTAAAGAGAAGAGGAAGAGGCCACAGTGAAAATCTTCTCCAGATTTGATTCTCTGTTGATGGATTTAACCATTAAAACAACTTTTTATGCCATATCAACTGTACATGCTTAATTAACAGAATGAATTAAAGTGGTATTAATTATTAAAAATATATATTGGCATGAGACAAAGCAGCTATATATTATTAATTAGTAAGAATTCAAATATAGTAATAATCAATTATTATAAGTAGTTTATATATAACTTCAAATAATCTTATTATATCTATCTGTCCCCAAAAGAGAGGACTAATATTAAAACTATTGGCTAAGGATATTCTAGCATATGTAATAGTAGTCCTTTCAATTAATCAATATTCTAATTAATTTTTTTTTCTCAAATTAAAGATATGAAATAATAATAATTGAATGATTAGTCAACATAATTTGACTTTAAGTGGACCATGTTGGTCAGGTTATCATGTGTAGTAACAAGCTTTACAGATAAGCTGATTACCCGATTCTGAATAAATTTTTCATTTTTGCAGCCTTACATCAATAAAATTTCATCTATGTTACAAAGGAAAACCAAATCATTAACTATTAGTGATGATTATTTCACAGATTTTTCGCATGAGCCTACTCAGTCTTTTTGTCGAAACGTAAAGGTACAAGTCTCATATATATGAAAATGAATCTATAAAATAAAAGTTTGTGTTATATATATTCATATCTTGCATCTTTACATATATAGAAAGTGAATATGATAATAAAAATAAATCAAATATGGTAAACGTATACGAAATTGATATTAAGAGAGAATGTAAAGTGCAGTAATTTTTTAAAAAACCTATTCATCAGAATAGCAGCAGTTGCAAACTGCCACAAATTTTTTTATTCAATTTTAGAAACAAATATAACATCAATTGCTGAAATCTACGACGAGACATTTAATAAACTATTTGTTTCGCTCAACTTTCGACAAAATTAAAGAAAGAACAGAGTACCTCAATCTTTTTCGAGGAGCGGGATACGACTCTTATTTAGTAGATGGGTTTTGACAACTTAAAAGTCAAAGAAAATAAGTATTGCGACCTTGCTAAGAAAATTAGAACATTTATTGATTGCGAGTGCAAGCCGAATTACAAAGGGTAGTAAATCAATAATGAATGACAATGATTGAACTAAATAATGACAAATAAAAAAACAAAAGTGAACTAAGTCAACTAGAATTGAAATGACTTAAGTGAAATAATAGGAACGAAGAAAGCGTGAATGGAAGCATAAAAAATGGAAGAACATGAAACCAAAGAAAAAGTAAAAGATTAGAATTGAAATAACCGAAAGGGAAATGATACTCTTAGAGCTATATTCACGTTCTGCACTTGCACTTATTGCTTCCTGTTAGCGTCTGAGAAGACTGAGAATGATGCCTTTAAGTACATAGATGTCCTCTATTTATATGCATGATGCCTGGCTCAATTATTTTGGATTTTGCTCACGTTCGGAGTAAATCCTTGGTCCTAAAGTTGCGGACCCACGTCTTCTGGTACCCTTGCTGCTGAAGAAATCTACCCACATTATGTAGCACTTACTTCTTTAGATAAGATCGAGCTACGTCATTAGACCTATTTATCTTTTCATCTGAATTGTTGCTAAGCACAAGAACCTCCATTCTCTTCAACGAGTCGAACTTGATCCTACAGCTTTGTTGACGAAGTCCATAACTTCAACTTCTATTCATCGACCACGCCTCTCATATGTGTTGAAGCTTTAAAAATGCCTTTCTTTGGCATCAATGATTTCACACGTGTCCTTTAAGTCGAGATCTCTATTTCGATCCAACACTATTAAAAATTTGCTGCTAAACGTCGCCTCCTTTGTAGTGGTTATACCAATTAGGGAGACACTCAGATAAATATGCTGAAAATGTCTTTATGTAAAAAAATTTATCTTATTCGTTGATTAAAGTTATAATATTTTAATTTTTCATATATGACATACTTTAAAAACGTAAATTTTATTTAGATTTTCGAGAATTTGAATTTTAATATATCAATTTTAAATTTAGATGATTTAATTTTAATTTAATAATTTTTATATCATTATTTTTTTTAATTTTCCTAATTTTCAATTTTCGTTTTTGCAATTTTATATTATATATTTCTTTATTAATTTTTACTTCTTGTTTTTAGTAATTCTTTATTTTTTAATTCTTATTTTTAATGTATTATGAATTCTAGAAAATACTTTTTAATTATAAAAAATAAAAATCTTTAGAAAAAGATATTTTTGACATCTTTACTTTAATGGCGCCCTACCAATTAATCAAGTATTTCAAGACTTGTTTAACAATGAAAATATTTTAAATGAAATATTAAATTAAAGGTTTAATTTTTTTATAAACCGAAAAACGTTTAATTAGTTTTCTTAGGCATGGGTTTTCTTGTAAGTTATCACTCCACTTTTAGAACATCCTAACATAAATAATAAGAAGAAGAAGAAGAATATTGCATAATTATGTTTAGCACATATATCATCTTTATCATTGTGAGTAAGTAAAATAAAATATACATTTACATATTTGATGACACAACTAACTTTAGCTCATATCCACATTGAGAAACTTATCTGATCCGTTCTATGTAAATTATATTTGATTGACGTGATAGAATGAAAAAGATATGGATATACATACCTAATGAGAAAAAGTTCACTGTCTCCTTAAAAAAAAGAAGGTAAGGTGGTGAAAAAGCAACAAATATCATATCATGGCTACAACTACAAGAGTGAGGGACACAATAATAATGTTGGAACCATGATCACTGATATTTAGATTCTCCATGCAAAAATACTACTTTGATTTTTGGCTTAATTAATTAGAAAGGGAAATTCATTAATTAGTCATATTTCCCACACAAAATGAAGATACATGCATAAATATATGATAAAGAGAAGCTAATATATGCAGTGTCTTAGCTTTTCATAAATTTAGGAGCATTTTTTCCTCAAAGCGTACAATTTATTATGGTTGTCCCGAATAAACTAATTAAGGATATATTCTAAAACTACTATGAGAAACTTGGACCAACTCACGAAGAGAACCATTTTTTCCTTTTATTAAAATTCAAGCTGTGAGCTTTAATTAAGCTACTATACTTCGATTTTATTAAATAGAGCGGTTATCGAGTAACCTAAAACTTAAAATTAATTATAGATCTAATATCTGAAAAAATAAAGAATTCAATCATAAATATTATTTTAAAAAATATTAAAAATATAAAAAATATAAAAATTTCTCTAAATAAAATTAGATTTATAATTAAATTTAAATTTTAGATCTTCCAATTATTTTTTATTAAATATTTCTGCTCAGACTAAAAATTAGTAATTTGATTTTTTTTTTTTTTGGTCAAAGAATAAATTAGTCCTTTTAGGCTAGTAAGCCGTAAGCGCTTCCACAGTTCCATGTCCAATAGGCGTATACATAAGCAAAGATAAAATTGGGCTTTTTCTTTGGCGAATGTTCGTTGCAAATTTGCAATATGCTAACCTTCCTTTCAAGAAAAGTTTGGTTTGTTTTCTTCCTTACGGCTTTTGGTCTGAAAACTTGATTTTTACTAAACACAATGCCCGATTTTCTTTTACATGTTGGTATAAAAAAATTGACAAATTTTGTAAATTATGGCCGGATTTTTTCATGATAATGCTAAAAAATTTGAAAATAATTTAGTGTCAAATTCAAAAATGTAATTGTTGATATGAGAATGTTATCATCCGAATAAGTACAATTGCGTATCATCTTTATTTGATTTAGTGATCAACTCACTAATTAACTTAAGTAAGTGTCAGATATTTAAATTTGGACATTTTAATACCTCAGGTTTATTTCAAAATACATAAATCAATTTTTAATGTTTAACTCGCTTAGATAATACAGTCCTCTCTTATAATTAATATTTATTTGATGAAAGACAAAACTGTTTTAAAAAAAATTAAAAAATTTTCAAAACAGCTTTTAAAAAAATTATAAAAGTTTTAAAACAATTCCTTCAATTTTACGTATTTTTCAGAGAAAAATTATATTATTTAATGAAAATAAATATTTAAAATTATTCTATGTATTTTAAAATCTAAAAAAAGACTTTAAAAAACTACACTTCAGTTCCATATTTAGCATAGTATGAACATTTAGACTACATACATGAAAAAGAGAGGTACTACGTGGTTGTGTTGAGAACGATGGAAACCAAAGATAAGGCTTTAAGGGTGGCATGTATATATGGATTATGCATTATTATTAATGAAAAGTAGGGTTTGTAGTTTTGTATATGTTGTAAATAGAAACACGAGGGAGACATACACCAAGAAATGGACAACAAAAATAATATACCAAGTGAAACAGACATATGCTGCTATACTACGTAAGCAATCACGCTTACAATTATATGCTTGCAATTATTGGTCCTTATTATCATAATATCTCCTTTTATTATTTTGATAATTAGACAATTTTTTTATGAGAAGCAGATCAGGCAAAATCTAGTAAAATAGTTCATTCAAAATTTAATAAAATAAAATATCCAAACTTAGTGAAATTAGATTTTTTTTAAAATTGTTAATTGATATATATTCACTGAATTTTTATTGGTTACTTGTTAATTAATATTTAGTCGTTTATTATATAACTTTGTTCAAACGGAGTCGAGATAATCTTCGCATATGCAATCAAAATAAAGAAGAACATCATCAGAAAGAGATGGAGGCTGTTGCATGCATTGTTCTTCAAATTAATAATTAAAAATTTCATAGGAATAGCTTGAAAATGACACTATATATATGTAGTTATCAATGAAAACAAATGCCTTTTGAAATTTGATGCGTGCACTGCAAGAGATAACAACCCTGTTTACCATATAATTTCTATATGCCATTCATTATATAATTTCTAGAAATTTTAAGACTTAATATTTAAAAACGACTGAGCAACTAAAGAGAAATGTTTGATGACCATCAATTTTAATATATTTTGGTCATCACTCTTAATGATCAATCCTGAACACCTTTAGATTATAGTTTAAGGTCATATAATAACATCTTTAGATTATGGTTAAATAATGACTAAAATAAATTAAAATTGATGGCCAGATAGTATTTTTTATTTTTAAATGTTAGTTATATATTTCAAATTTTGGAAGAGATGTGCATCATTTTATTAACAAAATAAACCTTACGTTTTTTTATCCTCGTAATTTTGAAAAGTGTGGTTGAATGTGTTAGTATGAATTGTAAGTGCATGAGTGAGTATTAGGTGTGGAGGATGCATGAATTATATTTGAAGGTGTATGCTCATTGATGCGAATGAGTGTTGCATGAAATTGTAAGTTGGATAGCTGCATAGAAAATCATTCACAAGGAGACACCAAATGTTATTATATATCGGTGTTTAATCTTTTTAAATGTAAGATATCGTTTGCTACCCTATTGGATTTAGAGATATGTCCTAATCTAAATTCAATTAACAAATTATGTTTACCAAAACGAACAAGAAAAAAATGTTGGGTGTTACACTATGTGAACCATCTCTAGGGCAAACTAATAGAAAAATAAATTAAAAGGCCCAAAGAATAAAATGTTGGATAAGGATATATCCAATTCAAACACTTCCATTCAATTATTGGACCCAGTTATGTTGTAGTAATCCAAAAGATTTATAGTTCAAAAGAAAATTCTTATGTAGCTTAGTAATAAAATATTTGCCTCTTAAATGTCATCTTCATGGTTAGAATCTCATTGGTGGGGTGGAGTGAGAGAACCAGTAGTGTTGGGTGAGGTAATGGGTTGGCTTTTTAAGCCCATGTCATAAAAACAGAGTTCAATGTCCATCTAGAAAAGCTATTTTTTTTAAGACGCAACCCGCAGGACAACGCAGCCTGCCAGCAATTCTCTCCCATCTATCTACGAAAATTGGTGAGCCTACGGCGAAAAGCGAACAGCGATGGCCGACAGCTCGCTGCTATTACGTGTATAATTACGCCTAAAGCTTTATTAGAATATTTTAGTTAGCTATTTAATTTTTCTATAAATGGTAAAAGTATTATTGTAATTGATTTGCATAAAATTAGTAAATGGTTCATTTTTTTCTTTAGTCCTAATTTAAGAATTTTCTCCTCCTTTTCTAGTTTTCCTCTAATTCATCTCTAATCTCGTGTATTTTTCTTTAATACGAAAATTTTAGAAAAAATAAGGTACGAGTACGCAAATATATATATAAAAAAAAGAAGTAAATTTTATAAAATTTAAGAAATAAATAATATATTTTAACTAATAAAATAAATTTTTATTTTTAAATAAAATATTTAAATAGTCAATTTAACATCTTAAATATCATATTTAAATAGTTTTAGAATAAAAAAATTAAAAAACAAAAAAATTACTCAAAATAACTTGATTTTAAATTAATTTTAACAAAAAAATATATATATTTAGCCGTACTCAAAACGTACCCAAAAGATATTCAATTTTTTTTTGTTTGATACGTATCCAGGAGTACCCATATTTTTGGAATACCCGTACTTGGTACCTGATACGGGTACTTTTGAAAAATAGGCGTACCCGTGCAACAAAGATTTTCCTCCTATGAGTATCTTCATCCTAACACTTGCTTGAGGGTGCAACGCAGGGGGCTAGCTGGCCAGAGTCTCCTCTCTCGAGTTTCGGATTGGCGCGATGGAAGGGAAGCGGCTCCTCTGTCTTCCGGGCGCGGCTGCTCAAACACTTCCCTCGAACAACGATGGAAAGTGGGTGACCACGACTGATGGCATTTCATCTTCCTTTTAAGATTGGAACTGGTGGCAACAATGGGAGGCAGAAGATGAGGCAAGAGTCTGTTTAATGAGGCAAGAGGCAAGTGGCAGCCAGCAACCATAGGAGACAAAAATGTTCATACATTCTAAAAACACCATTTGGGTGAAGACAAAGTCCAAATCATAGATGTAAGTTTAATGAATTATCAATTATATATGTTGCAAATTTTGGATCTAATTTATTTTACTCACGTTTTGCTTCTTGGATTTCAATTTTATCAATTATGTGTTGTTGTAAGTATAATTTTTGTCTGAAATGGAATAGTTTTTTTTAATGTAACAAAAATTAAAAAAAAATAACTTTTTTTTTAATAATCATGTACCTTGTATTTTAAGTAAATCAGTTCGATTTCGATCCAATCACGATCGAATTTTGTAATTAATTACCTCATCAATTTGATGATTGGTCCAGTTCTTGTGACTTTTATTATATTTCATTGATCTAATGAATAGCTCATTAGTCCGTTAAAGAAAATGGAGATTTGAATCCCGTCTTGTACATATAGTAATTTATTAGTTAGCAATAAACTTTTAAATAAAACTCTAATCCGAATAAATTCTTGTCTTGTCGTGATACCATGGGAAAAAATATTATTGACAATGGCAGCATCATTTGTCAACTCCTTCGAGTTTCCCAAAGTGAAGAAATGGATATATAGCTTTTTATATTTGCATTAAGAGTAGTCTATCTTCCTTTCTTAATATAAAAACCTTTTAAAAAAGTTTATTGCGCATATTAAAAAAGTTATCTCTATAAATTTATTGTCTAATTTATAGTGTACATGTAATAAAATAAATCTTGAAAGAAAATAAAACAACATCTTATTAACGGTTAAAGATTATACTAATTATGAGGGGACATACTCCAAAAGTAATTCAACTATTAATTTTGACGCCACTCTAAAGATTTCATTTTGTGTCAATTTTTTATATGTACCTTTTAAATAACAATTAAGCTATGTCACCAACAAATATATAAATAACAGTAACCAATCACACTATTACCACACTTGCTATTTTTTTTCTTTGCCCACAACATCACACTCTCTACATCCCACCCAAACTTTTCCACATTCAACCACTACTTCACACTGACACACCTTACTGCCAAGATTAACTTCGGTCAGACCATTATTGTCCTCGCCCTCGACAACTCCACCACATCCTCTCTCCTTGATAAGAACCTCTTATCGGCCTCCTGAAGTGCGTTTTCGCCATACACATTTTTGACTCCTCTATATTATACACCATTGTTATTGCAATCGGAATCGTCATTGATGGCATCTTCAAGAATGTCCTCTTCCTACACGTCTTCGTGGACCACCCATGAAGCTCCCACCACTAGAATTCCAGAAATCGCCGTGCTGTAGTGCCTCCACTTTTTCTCTTCCCTTACTCCTTCATCTTCTTCTTTCACTGTTTAAGTTCCTTTTGTTCTTTATAGTGTCAACTTATACTGTCTTTTTTATTTTAGCAAAAATTATTTTGGATGATCACTCGTTTCTATTTCAAATAAGCATTTGTTTTTATTTTAAATGATCACTTATTTCTATTTAGATGATCAATTGCTTCTATTTGAATGATCACTTGATTGTATTTGGATCATCACTGTTGTTGGTTAGTTATTGTTCAAAACATTATTGATTTCCTAGATTTTTTTTTAAATAATTGTAAAAATATTTTCACAAAATATTAGATCAAATATATAAATTATTTATAACAAATACTTAAATCATAAATGTACAAAAGTTTTAAAATAAAAAATAATAATTGAGTAATAATAGGTAGTCATAATCCAAAATTATCCTAGCTGTTTAATTTAACATCTATAATTTTATGTAAAAATATCTATAAATATGTATTATAACATCTAATTAATATTATGCATTTAATTAAATAATAATTAATAAATAAAAATTAAAATTAAAATAAAAAATTATGATTATCTATGATTAAAAAGTTATGAGTACTAAATTTTTTCTTATAATTTAACAGGAAGGCAGGGAATATATATGATCTATTTATATTCAACACAAAAATAGTAATTAAAGAAAAACATGTTTTTGCTTAGCGAAATTCAATTCATGCTGGTCATTTGATGATTAGAAAACCGATTCATGAAAAAAAATATATATATAACCCATATTTCTTTAACCAATAAATTAGCTAACAAAAATAGAATATTCATAATTACTGTTTATAGAACGTTCACAATGAAAGTAAGTGGAACATTCATAACATTTTTAGAAATAGAACATCCGAAACATAAAGTAACTAACAATAAAAAGAAAACATCTGAAACCTAATAAAAATAGAACATCCAATTTAAGTTATTAGCTAATGTTAACTGAATTTTTATTGGTTACCTAGCATTACTCAATCAATAATTTCCACCTTCAATTAGGTGAAGATTATTATTATTATTATTAATTATGATAAACATGTAAATCTAACTAACAAAGCAAACCAGAAGGCTATTTTCTTAATTTTTATTAATGAAATTCATAAACAACTTAAAAAAAAAAAAAAGCAAACCACAAGATCTAAAGAGTATCTCGAAAAGTTATTAAGGTATATATCACAGGTTTTGCTTGGTAAGATATTCAGAATCTTGTTAATTAATTAAGTTGGTCTTATATCTATCATCATGGGTTTGGTACATATAGCTTAACTAATAAAATAAAATTTTAATTTTATCCAATCATCACAAATTTTGATAAGTTCAGTGTTATATTCACAAGGACGCTGACCCATCACAATCAGAATAACAAAAATTAAATTCTTAGTTCGATTTAAATTAATTATTATGGTAGATATATATATATATATATATATATATATATATATA
>JASCZI010091320.1:8004-30334 GCA_036250425.1 Stylosanthes scabra | reverse complement strand
GTTTGGAGCAAGTGTTGTGTATTGAAATGAGCTCAAAACCATCTATTTATAGATGCTCAAAGGTTTTGGAACGTTGGGTGTGAATGGTGTAGGTTGAAGCCAAAAAATGAAACTAGCCGTTATGAAAATTTTGAATTTTTTACTATCGACTTTTACTGTATTTTTGCGATGAAAAATAAATGTCAACTATAGACATATATATACCAATCTGAAGCTCTGGATGTTAACTTTCTAATGCAACAAGAACCACATTGTTTGGACCTCTGTAGCTCAAGTTATCATCACTTTAGTGCACAAAGGGCAAGTTTGACAGCATGCACTAAGCTTTAAAACAGCTAACAAGTTATAAAACTTTTTACGGCCATAGTTTTCGAAAAACCTTTTCTTTAAAAACATTTTCTTGTGTGTGTGTGAGAGAGATAATAAACTTTGGTTCTTGACAAGAAGTTTACCTAAATCCTAAGATACTAAACCATCTTCAAAGCTTGCGGACTCGTCTTCTTGTCTTGTTGTTTGCTTTCGAAATTATATCTTGAATCCTTCGATGCTTGTCCTCAATTCCATAATGGTTGTCATTCATCAAAACCTAATCATAAAAACCTTGCATGCATATTGTAATATGGTTTACAAAAACATGATCAAGTTTCTTAGCAATATCTTGATAGTTTTGAATGCGCCTATACCAAGTAAACTTTCTGCCAATCATTTTCAGCTCAAGCAAGTTACAATCATCAAGAAGACAAGCAAAATTTTCAGCAAGCGCTGACAATAGAAATTAGCCTGAAGCACCTCATACTGCCTTAAAACTTCATTAAAATTACCCAAAATCATCCAAGGGCAGGAAAAGCGAGAAGCAAGACTGCTCAAGTGCTCCCAGAGTAAAACCCTATTGTTGGCTTGAGGACTAGCATAAACAGCACTGCAAAGCCACTAAGTTGTACCATCGTTAACAGCAACAATAGTACATTGATCAAAATGAGTAATCAGACAGCAAGATAAATTAGAGCAAGAAGAGAGGAACCAAATACCCCCCTTTATGGCCCTAGGCCTCAACAATATCAATAGCATGATAACCCAAATTTTTCCAGAAAGATTCCAAATTGGAGAAAGGAGAATGAGTCTCAACCAGAATAAAGAAAGATGGTTTGAAGCGTCTTACCAATTCTTTGCAGTGAACATGCGCCATCTTATTAGACACGCCTCTAATATTCCAAATAATAATATTGTAACAATCAATAAAGATACTTCAGAGATTAGGGCAACAACAACTACAATCAAGTAGCTGCCGGGGGGTTTGATGTTATCTCCTTAACCGAACTGGTTGCAGCAAGACCCCTTTGGCTGAAAGTATCCACCCCGCCACCGTCCTTAGCCGCCGGTACAGAAGGATCATCCATAAGCCCCCCATGACTAGGCAACTCGATGGCACCATCTTTGTGAGTCGCCTGAACCGGTAATGTTGCTGCAGCTTACACACGATTGGGGACCCTAACAGCACCGCGAAGATGCTCATCTGGCGAGGTTAGGAGAGACGCCGGTCTTGGTCGCTTCCTAACAGAACTGAGAGCAGGGGTCGCAGGGGTCGCAGGTGGCTTGTTGTTCGCCGCTTGCTTCGCTCTTTGATTCCCTACCTTCAACTTAGAAGGGATTGAGTTATGAACAGACCGACCCGGTTGCTGAGAAGAGTGGCCCAAACCCGCAGAGGATCCAGCAGCCTTCTTCGAGGCCTTGCCCATAGATTTGGGCCCTGTGCTTTGTCGGCCCATCTTTCCCTTGCCTCTCCTTTGAACCGTGGTCCACTCTCCCTCTTTAGAGTCAAAGAAATCTTTTGCATTTAAATCTGTATCAACGTTATTGGCATGCAACGGATTTGCCATTACGTCAGTTACACAATCTTCATTATTCTTCCCATGATTGGTGCTGAATTCGAAAAACTTCCCATCCGAGGTTGCCCTGGGATCAGGAGAATCATGCGGCGGCGCAAGGTCAACTTTCACGGCCAAGGATGCAGAATTATCAACAGACTTGTTCTTATTGCATTCCTTAGCTATATGACCATAGCAATCGCAAGAACTACGAATAAGTTGAAGACTTTCATACAATACTCCATACCCGACTCCATCAATTGTAACTTGTCTCGTTACAGGTAAACCCAAATCAATCTGGACACACATGCAGGCATATCGCCCGTTCCGCTGATTTAGTAGCCAAATCAACCTTAATAGGCGTACCAATTTTCGAGGCAATTAAAGACATAAGTTTGTCATGATAATACCAAATAGGTAATCCTTCAATCCTAATCCAAACCATGGTAGAGCCAAACGAAGCTTCACCTGATCGGAAGGTAGGATCCCAGGGTTTAACAGCAATGTAATGGCCATTCAACATCCAAGGGCCACCAAGCAGAACTTTTTCTCTATCATCAACTTGATCAAATTTCACTAGGAAATAGCCATTACCAACATCCATGAGGTCAAAGCCACCCTTCAATCTCCAGACTCCCTTTAACTTGTGCGATAACGCGGTGTAACTGACATGCTTGTCAAGGACCTTAATAACCACAGCATCTAGATAGGGCTAAGTAAAGATCTTATGAGTTTCCTCCGTGAAAGTGATTGACGGAGGTATAGGATCTCCCTGCTTACCTAGAACAGAGCCTAGCAAGTCACCATCAAGAGAATTCCCAGCAGCCAAGGATTTGGACACGACATTACCAACAACTTTGTCACGAAATGACACTTTTCCCTTGAGCCCACCCTCCTGCGCACCAGATACAAGCTCCCCAACACTCTCCCTTTGTTACTTCCTCCGGCATCACCGGAAACCTCACTCTGAGCCACCCTTGAAGTCTCTCCCCCACTCTCACCTTCCCCCATGTTCTCTTGCATGAAGATTTAGCTTTTAAGGTTACAATTTGAAAGGAAATAACATTTAAAAAGATAATATTTTTATACATACTAAAATATAACCGTTCAATTTAGCATCCAATTGTCAAAATAAAAAATCTTTATACGAAGACAATTTTAAAATCTTCATTGTAATATCCACCTATAATATTTAATAATAAAAATAAAAATAAGACTTTTTAAAAAAGTATAAAAAATAGCACATAAAATAACATAGAAATGAGTTTTTTTTACATTAAAATGATTTTATTTAATATAAAATAAATAATTTTATTGAATTTGATTGAATAAAATAAACTTACATATAAAATTATTGATATAAATATGCTATAAAAATATTTCTTTTCAAAATAGGGGCCGAAATATAAAATTTGGGAGGGGCGAAACAATAATAATCATAACTTTATTATAAAATTTTTCACACTTTGGGGGGCCACTATCCCCCTTGGTTACTACGAGGCTTCGCCTCTGATTATACGTATGTAAATACAACATATATCATCCCTTTAACAAATTGTTTACGTGTCCCTTAATCCATTTACACAAACCTGCTTTATTTATTGCGCCATTTGCACGCTTTCGTTTCTGCTCTCTTTCTCACTCATTTTGCAAAAAAACAAAAGGATAATAAGGACTTTACTCTCTTCTCTTTATCTATCAGTACCATATTGCACATTGTCTTTCTTATTCCATCATACGTTCATTATTTTTCTCTCTCTTATTTCATAATAAATCTTTCTAGCAAATTATACATAGCAGTACTAAAAAAAATTAAAATGCATTATACAATACATACACATCAAGTATTTGATTATTATAACCTTACAAGTTTGATTATTTCTAATTTTTAATTATGCATGTTCAAGTATTTAATTATTATAATTTATATGTTTGATTATCTACATATAAATGCTTAATTATAATTAAAGTGTTTGATGGTCCATGTTTAAGTATTTTATTAGTATAACTTTACAGTTTGATTATCAATGTTTAAATGTTTGATTATTATAATTTATTAGTTTAATTATTCATGTTTAAATGCTTTATTGTAACTCAACTATTTAATTATCTATATTTAAATGTTTGATTATTAATTTATTATAACTTAACAATTTAATTATCTATATTTAAATATTTATTATAAGTTAGGCGTTTGATTATTGTGTTTGATTATTATAACTTTAGAGCAACTCCAATGGTTCTCTTTACGAGTCCCTCCTTATTGTGCGCCAAAAAAAAGCAAGTTCCAACTGTTGGAGTAGAAGAAGGAAGAGTTTCTGCTCGAGTCCCAAGACGCATGAGTCCTGAATAGAGGGACAATGAGAGAGAAGATTGTTGCAATGTATTAATATTAAAAAATAAAAAATATTTTTGATGTCAAATAAAAAATTATAAAATTATTATTTGTATTCTAAAATAAATTATTAAAATAAATTATTATGTATTTATATAAAAATATATATGTAGTATTTAAATTATTTTTAACAAGTATAATCTATATTTTATTGTGCATTTTATATTAATATTTATTTTAATTATTTACAAAATTAATTTTGCATTCTAAATACTCAACATTTTTTTCTCTATTTAATAATATTTTAAATTAGTTAAAATTCAAATTATATATTAATTTTTTTTATTTTTTATGGAGTTACTAAATTTTTTTTATATTATTAATCTATAATAGTGAATTTTTTAATTTATAAATTTAAAAAATATTATTATGAAAAAATACATTTAATAATTATTAAGTTATTTTTATATTACTTAATTAAATAAGTAGGGCCTCAATGGGAACCAACGTTGGTTCCTTCTATTGGAAAAGATGGAAAATTTGAGTTCCTACTTATAACGCAAAAACCGATGTGAAGTTACTTTTTATGATAAATAATCCTCCATTGGAGCTGTTCTTAGAGTTTGATTATTTAGGTTTAAGAATTTGATTATCCATATCAAATCTCACATATAAAAAAATTTTATGCACAAGAATTTTATTTCTGTTATCATAGAATCTACAGAAAAACACAATTTTAAAAAAAAATTTAGACATTAAAAAAAAAATAACAACTTTAACATGTAAAAATGAAAAGGAAAATAAATTAGCTTATCCAAAGATATTGGTGGGTTGGCCAATAAAAACATACTGGTAATCATTATCAATGAAATGAAGAGAATCCAATATTCATCAACCAATATGCATGATAGGCAAAAATGGAAGAACATAATTTTACCTTGAGCTTAGCATCATGGCTATTATGACCAGTCTTGTATAAAGTACCTTAAATGTAATTCCTTTTATTTTTTTACCCCTCTAAATCTCATTAAGCTTTTTCATGATTCCATCATTTTTGAGAGTGTAGATGGTTATCGTGTATATTGACGTCATCACTGACTTGAAACCTTTACGGGAAGTGAAGCTCAAGATGAAAAAGAGAAAATGTGCGTGTGAACAACAGTATGGAAAGAAGGCGCGTGTAACTTTTTGTGAGAGTGAAATTTTTTTTTAATTTTTAATTTTATATGTGTATAACGTATAAAATATGGTGGCTGAAAATAATGGTTAAAAATGGTACCTAAATAGCACAATTATTTATATTTTAATAGATTTATTTAAATTAAACACTTATTTATTAATAAATTGCTCCACTTGTGAAGTAATAAAATTGTTAGTAATTTCTTTTAATATATTGATTGATTGATGATTAATTGATTGATGATTGATTAAATGAATGATAATTGATCAATGATGATCAGTGCTTAGTTAGTCGTGCTTAGTTAGTGGTTCTGAGTCCACGTACAGTAGACCCAGAGAGGCAAATACCAAAATTAATCTTCAAAAATTATTTAAGCCGCACACTTTAATTCTCAACGTGAATGTCTTATAATGAAATTTATTTGTTCAACAACGTATGTCTAGTTTTAATTTAATATGTTTTTATATTATTTTTAGGGTAATACTATTTAAATAAGTGATTTTAGCTAACCAATTTTAATTAAGTGATTTATTTCTGTACTAAATAGAATATTATTTTATTATCAAATAGTATAAAAAATTGCACATAAATAAAATTTTATTTGACATCGAAATAATTTTCTATTTAGCATAGAAATAAATGATTTGATTGAACTTAATTGGCTTAAACCACTTATTCATATAGAATTAACTACTTTATTAAGATAATTACGGTACGTGTAATGCTATAATGAAGACTAAAGAGCTATGATGAACGGACATTGACACGGATACGAGACACGACACGACACACGACACGCCGACACACCAATTTTAATTTTTCATATGACATGGGGACACGACATATATATAAAATGAAAAAGACCAGGGAACCTACATATTATGACTAATAGGGAGCCAACATATAATTACGGATGATAACTCATATAAATTTTGGATAATAACTTAATATGGGATACATAAGTTATGAATGATAACTCATATAAATTTTGGATTATAATTTAGTTATTGGCTCCCTAATGGCTCCCGAACGTTGGTTCCGTAGCATTGTTTATATAAAATATAATGTATTTTTAATATTATAATAATATCTTGACATTTTATTTATATTAAAATTTAAATTATTATTTTTAAATATTCTTAATATTTTTTAATTATATAAAATATTCAATAATTCTAGACGTACATCTATTTTTTTAACCAAGTCCAACCAAGTTGTTCACGCGCGCACTGTACGAACAGAAATTTATATGTACAACGAACATGTTTTTATAGTTAACATGAACAGGTTTTAAAATATGTTCGTTTGCTTTTAAATTTTATGTTCGTTCTAGTAGTAATATTCTGTTCGTGCGCGTGGGGTGAGAGTGGGCAAAATTCACTTGGTTTGACTTGGTTGGAGAAAAGAGGTGTACATGTAGTATGATTGTAAAATATTTAAGATAATTTTTAGTTTTAAGAAATAGTAATATATATTAATATTAAACTCATTTTAAGGAAATAAGTTAGGAATAAAGTTGGACACGCAAACACGTGATGATATTTTGGAGTGTCAAGTGTGTCAGAATAGATATTTTTTTTGTTTTTCTAAGGACACGAATGAGAAGACACATGTGTCAGACGAGTGTCGGTGAGTGTCATGTCCAAAACGTATCCGACACGTGGACACGCCAATTCAACGAAGTGTCCGTGCTTCATAGCTAAAAAGTGATGTTTTGGTAAAAATTACTTTTTTTGGTGTATAAAAAATGAACAAAAACAACATCATATTTAAATTTTTAAATTTAGTAAAAATCTTCACTCTTCATCAAATTCTTCTTTTTAAAAAATCCCCAATAATTATACTTGTGATAATATTTTATTAATTTTGATTAAACTGATACGATCTCTATATTGAGTGAAACCGATTTCACACTTCATCTCATCTATAAATTCTACAGTTCTGATAGGTGTACACACAAACATGCAAAACAAGCAAACTTTATCTACTCTCACTGCAAGCGCGTGTTTTCACGCACAAAAACCCTCACCTCTAATCACGCGCGTCTCACGCACTCACAACGCTATTGCTACTGCTGTTTCTTCTTCTTCTCCTCCATCACTGCCTCTACCTCCACCTCTTCTTCTTCTTCTTCTTCTTCTTCTTCTTCTTCTTCTTCCTCCTCCTCCTTCTCCTTCTCCTTCTCCTTCTTATTGTTCTTGTTCTTCTTCTTGCTCCTCCCCTGTTACGTGGTTGTATTGTTCTTCTTCTTCTTATTCTTCTTTTGCTGCCAATGCTTTACCTTTTTTGTTACGCTGTCGTCGTCATTAACAATATTCACCTTGGGCATGTACTCTTCATCCACATCGCACAAAAATTGCAAAAACAGAGCAATTACAAAATCCAGCAGCATCTCACGAAAACCAACTTTATAAACGGAAAAGAATCCTCAATCGAACATCAAAAAAGTAATAGACTAAACATTTTGAATATTTAGGGTTCAAGATTTTGTTCACTTCATTTTTAAATTCTGTTCAAAATGATTCAGGGTTCTGTTTACTTCATTTTTTAAATTCTGTTCAAAATGGTTTAGGATTCTATTCACTTCATTTTTAAATTATGCTTAAAATGGTTAAGGGTTCTGTTCACTTCATTTTTAAATTCTGTTCAAAATGGTTCAGAATTCTATTCACTTCATTTTTAAATTCTGTTCAAAATGGTTCAAGGTTCTGTTCACTTCATTTTGAAATTCTGTTCAAAATGATTTATGGTTCTGTTCATTTTAGAAGCAAATCCAGCTCGTTTATTTAGCATACTCTTTGTAGAAATTATTAGCTTCTACACATGATACAAATGTCATTCCAACCTTGGGGACGTACTCTTTATCAACATTACACAAAAACTGCAAAAACAAAGCCAAAAAAAAATAAATGTTTCATGGAACAGAATATGTAACCAAAACAAACAGAATTTATGAGCATAACGAACAGCAAAACGTAACACTAAATAATATGAACAATCTAACACATTTCACAAATTCAAATTCAACCACAACCTAATTTGACATATTCAGTTTTAAAAACAATTGAAATCAATTTTCTAAAATGAATGAAGATTTTACAGATTGAATTGAACCTCATAATAAACAATCCAACAACAAAAACAATAACTACAAAACAGAGCCATAATTGAACAGATAATATAGACAGATCGAACAGACTTTATGGAACAAACGAATAGAAAAATTTATAGAAAATGAAATAAAGAATTGCTCGTCCAAGTCAAAACTAATTCAGAATTTATAATCAAACAACATGAATGAAGAATTTACCGAAACATATCAAGAATTTATGAATCTCCAATTGTCCTATTGTAAAAAAAGAAGAAGAAGAAGCGTGTTTCTGGAGCTGAGGGTTTTTCTCAGGGATGCGTGAACCAAAATGCATGTTTTCAACTTAATAAAAACGTATAGAGAATTATTGTTTCGCAAATATCATAAGTGATACTCCAAAAACATCTATTAGATTTGCTCACAGGGCTTTTAAAATAAGAGAAATTTGTTTGGGATCAAAATGTCTAATTTCGGAAAATAATTTAGGTATGCAATACAAAAATTGCACCAGCTGCATAATAAAAATGCAGGAGAGCAAACACCGTCAGTCTAAGTGTTTGCCCTAGGCACAAAAACACAGATTGACACAGGCAAAGAAATTTCTGTTACCGGTAAATCATATATTGATATACTTTGAGGCTCTGTACAGAAACTAACTAATTTAGCAGCTACATAACAGTGGGTACTGTGTACTCATCTATGAATCTATAACTTCTGTAACTACGTAATCCTCTAACCGATCATGTGTATAACAGTATTACTATCCAAATCTCATTCTATACACTTGCAAACTTCTCATATATCTAGCCTTCCTAGCCATAAGATTAACTTTATCACTATTCCAGCCTCCACCATGACCCATTATTGTATGTAGCTTAGAAAAAAAGTTAAGCCTTGACAGTGGAATTGGGTCTCAGGCAAAATGTTGAGAGCAGGTCCCTAATTCGAAAGCCACTTCCCCAGAAGGAGCCAAGGCAGAGACCCATTACAGCCATTACAATTACAGAACATGCAGCCGGAACAGTCTGAGTACTTCCCAAAAACTGGGTGGCAAGAAGCCCTGCAAGTGTGGAGCTCTGCATCCCAGTGCATAATGAAATTGTCCTGCTTATCTGTTCTTCTTGCCTGTGACAATATTTATATTATATAGTTTTGGAATATGCCATCCAAGGAAGCAATTGCATTATAAGTAGGTTTCTGCCATCCACTTGCTGATGAAAGGATGTGTGGTTAGAAGAAAGGTTTTATAGTCCTGAGAATTTTACACTAAAAACTTAACATCAGAATGATTTTACAAGGTAAGATTTCTAGGAATTTGAAAACTTTTTACAAACCATACGCCTTCTAAAAGTTAATGGGATCCAATGGATTCCAAAGTCACTACTAATTACTCAGTTCCGGTAAGAAATATGTTACTGATTCTTATATAAGAAAAAAGACTACCTATCATCTTATTGAGAAAGCTGAGATTATTAGGTGCTCTTAAAGCAGATCTCTTTCTTGCACCAATTATTTTTTGCCAAATCATTCTTGTGAGTCAATGAAATCATTTTTAAATATTATGAACTTCCTAAAATAACAAACTCTGGTTGACAATAATCTTATGTTTTCTTCTCAATTCTAAATCACCATTTTATCTCCCCATCTATCTGTTAGAAATAAAACCACTTATGTGTTTCTCTTTATAAGTTTTTTTGGATAAATAGTTTTATGACATAGTATCAGTCGAAAAATCAAGAGTTAGATCCTTGATATCCCCAAAAGAAAAAAAATTAGCATAAGACAAAACATAGAAAAGGAGGCTCTCGAGTGAAGAGGAATCTTAAAGACAACAATGATTTATTCTTAAGTCTTAAACAATAGCTGAGGCAGAGACAAAATATGAGCAATTGATGAGAAGTAAACATAAAATCAGTATTAACCATAGTTATTTTAAGAAATTCATAATGCTTTAAAAACATAACAGGCCCACAATAATGATTTGGCAAAAATTTAATTGTTGGTGCAGAGCTAGAGAGATTTATTCCCAAGGGCACGTATGACTTTCTCTGGCTGGAGATTTTATGTCAGAAATGTATCAACGTTATCAATTTAAATCATAACACAGTATACAACTAAGCACTGAACTGTGAATTCTGCATATTGTCAAGTTTCAGAAATCATACCTCCAGGATGGATTTTTTGAGAACCAATATCCTAAAATGAAGGCAACAGCATGAAATATTATTATCGGGAAAACCAATCTGAGTCCTTCGACAGACAAAATCTGACTTCGGTTTATAGCAAGAGGGCTTCCAATGCACATGGAAGTACATATCATAGCAACAAAGGGCATCACAGGTTGAAGAACAGATACAACTGGCTTTGCATATGCATTGAGAAGAAGACCAAGTGTAACCGGTCCAAGAACAACCTGCTCGAAGTTACAGCTAAACCAGTCACCAATTTGAATTCAAGAAGAATAGTGTACAAGTTCAATGCTGGGTATTTTCTGAAGCGATACTAACCTGTAGTATGGACTTTGACATGGAAATTGCATCGACGGGGATCACTGATCCAATTAGAAGATAAGTTAATAGGGGTGTAAAAATAACTGATGCAATAGTGGTAGAGCTTGTGAGAAGAATGCTTAGGGCCACATCTCCTTTGCTTAAATAACTGGCATAGCTGGATAGCTGAGCCCCCGAAACACAAGCCGTGAGGATAAATCCAGCATAGAACATTCTAGATATGCCAAAAACCTTCGCAATCAAGACACCAAGGGCAGGTTTAAGCACATATTGCGCAACAAACCCAAGTGAAAGTGGTAGAGGCCTGCAACAGAAAAATGATGAATCTTGGAATAAGTTTTATCAGTTACTTTTAAAAAAATAATTAAGAATAAATAAACAGAACAATGGTGAGAGTCACACCTTTTAAATGCAAGAGCAAAATCATCCAAGGATAGTTTTATTCCAATGGACAACATAATCCCACCAAGTGCAGGTGCATATAACTCTTTAGATACCCTGGACCAAATTAAAAGCTCTCAGTTCTTCCATTGCATGACTAATACATGCTACCAATGAATGACATAGAATCTAAAAATTCTTTTCAAGAAACAAAGAACAAGAAAAGGATCAACAAAGAAGAGTTTGTTTTTGGCTCAGCAGCACAAAAATTTCAGTCATAGTACCATAAAAACGTGTATTTTACTACAACTTTTAAATAAACAAATATTAGTTATAATGCAAATAAATTAGAAATCGACAAAAACTCAGATATAAACAATTAACTTCGTCAAGACATAAAGACAACTGCTAGAAAACAGAAACCTTTCATTCACAAATACAGATTAAAAATTCAAATACAAGTGCTGCCGAATAATATGTGGTATGTACTAAGTAGTAACAATAAGAACATCTTCAAGCACAACTGTTTCATGCAATTCATCGTTCTCGATCCATGTATTATTAATGCAAGAAAAGCATCTAAATTCAAGCACAACTACTATTTTTGCCACTTGAAAAATTCAATTCTAGTTCATAATGAAAGAAAAGCATCTAAATTCAATAAATAATAGTTAATTTATCCTCGGAATGGCATCTAAGTTTTCTTTCCTATTAATCAGTGAAACTAAATTTTCTTTCCTATCTTAACATTTTTATTTCTTCATCTTTTTTTTCCTCACAAAAAAAACACCAAAAATATAAAACACATTTGATGAGAAGCACACCAAGTGAAAGTGGAAGGTTGAACAAGAGCGGCAACTGCGGTGGCTGCAACAACGAAAGGAAGCAATGCGGACAAAAGCTGAGACCAATCCTTTTCTCCAACCTCAGCAACGACGGCACTTCCATCAACACCAAAAGGAAGAAACGAACAGTTAACCTGCCTCCTGAGGAACTCAACCCTCCCCTTGAAGTGAGACGTCGTCGAGCACGCGAAGCTCGAAACCGCACCGCCCTTCGAAACCGAAGAAGAGACGCCACAATTGCGAGAGAGAGGAGGAGAATAATTGAAGGTTAAAGTGGAATTGGAGCGAGTTCCGTGACGTAGAAGGGGAATTGACGGAACATGAAAGGAGCAGGAAGTTCCGGCCATGGAGAGAGAGAAAGAATGAGGCGTCGCCGGCGAATATGGTTCGGTATCGCCGGCGAGTTCAGAAGAAGGAGGAGGAGGAAGAGAGAGAAAAGAGAAAGAAGTGGTTTGGCCTTTGAAGAGAAGAGGAAATGGGGGAAAAGATTGGCATGGCAATTATGGAGGTGTGGGTGTGAAAGATATATAAGATGGGATGCTTATGGCTGTTAGTCAATTGGTTTGGTTCTTGAATTTGGAGTGTGGTGTTGTAGTGTGGAGTGAACACGAGGTCAGGATAGCCTGGAATCTGGATGCATCCTGTTTGTATGTTACAAGTCGTGGTCTCAATAGTTGTTGTCCGATGTACAGCGCCATCACTGCACATCACTGCAAGAAAATACACCACACACAAAAACCAAAAACCGATACTAGGCCAAAAAACCCATAATAGTGTTCACAAGTTAGTTATGAAAAATATACCAAACACTAGAAACTAAAAACAAAAATATATGCGTGCTGATATAAACTACTGGGCCCATAATCACATATTCATAGAATGTTACCATATTTTGTCAAAATAATCGCTGTAACTTGTAAAATTCACAGCACCTCGGAAAAAAAAAAAAAAAACTTGTTAGAGTCACTTTCTATGCTCTACACAACCGTAAAAAAACATTTAACAATCAGTCAACTTTATTTCTTTTTAGAAATAGAACATCTGAAACTTAGAAAAATAGAACATCCAATTTAAGTTGTTGGCTGAATTTTTTTTATTATTTAGCAAAGCTCTTAAGTAAAATGAGTTTATAAATACAAGTAGGGGTATCAAAGGGGCTGGCCCGCCCCGCCTCACCCGCCCTGCCAAAAGCTCACCTTAAGCGGGCCGGCCCACCCTGCCCCGCCTAGTCTGGCGGTCTTGAGAAATCCCACCTAGCATCGCCTAATGGCGGGCTAACCCCCCAAATTTTTTTAAAGAAAAATAATTAAATTTATGTTAAAATATATATAATTTCACAAATATTCAATAATTTATAATATTTAATTAAATATTATCCAAAACATATAATTAAACATTATTTTCTTAATATAATTTCACTAACATTTTAATAAATTATAATATTTTTTACTAATTAACTAATTATTTTCTTAATTTTTTAAAAAGAGCGGAAAAAAGAGGCCCGACGAGCTAGCCCGCTCCGCCTCACCAAAACCCGCAGGTTAAACGGGGCGAGTTAGGTGGGTCTACTTATTGTGGCGGTCTTTAAACTCTAGCATGTCCCGCCATTTTTGGGGGGCTAAGCAGGCTGACCCGACGGATTGCGGCCCGTTTGAAAACCCTAGACTTAAATTGGTCCTTGAAAATTTAAGTTACTAAGCTGATTCTAAAGTTAAAAAACGTGACTCAAATTTATCTTAGCAAAAATTTTTGTGATTGAGTCGTTAACAAATTACTAATCTAAGATCACGGCTGCAACGCTTGATCAATAATTGTTAGCTAAATTTTGTGAACTCTTTCTAAAATTATTTTATACATTTTGGTCTTTAAGAACTCTTTCTAAAACCCAATTTGATATTAGAATTTTTAAATGAGCTCTTAGAAATCGAACCAAGTTAGGTAAAATAATTTTGGTTGACATATCAACTGGCTGCTACCGATCAAACGTGGGAGTCGTGATGCCAAATTAGCAATCTATTAAGGGCTCACTCACGAAAATCCTCAAAGGACAAAAGTGAGTCATGTTTTCTAATTTTGATGATCAAATTGAATAACTTAAAACTTCATAACTAATCTGATGCATGCATATAATTTTGGGGACCTATCTAAAGCTAAACTACTCTAGAAGCCAGCCCTTTAGTATGACTAAAGCTATAACGTATTCCATGTGAATGAGAGTTTCGCATTATATTGATCTCTAAAATTATAACGACATTATTTTTGTCTCTATGATTGATGAGTTTTCTATTCCAAATTTCTTTGTAGCTGTTTTCTGTCCATTGTTGCCTTTCGTTTATGAGTATTTTGGATATTTTTGAGATTTATTTGAAGAAAAAATGGCATCTCTTTGTGTTGCAACATTTTTTTATGTGAAATAAATACTAAGAGACTTATATTCATTATTGTGTTTTTGAAAAATTCTTATTATCAAATATTTTTTCTCCGTTAATTTAACAGAGATTATATTTTTTTAGAATAAAATCTATGTATTTTCTACCATTTATAAATTTTATTTGACTATTTTCTTTGAATGAAAGTTTTATTCTATTTAAACAAAAAGGTAATTTGAAAAAGTACCTATCAAATCCATAATGATAAAATTTGATCAAAGCCAAGGGCACCCAAAATCAGCAAACAATGATGAAACTAGAAATGTCCAGTTAGCAATAGAGAAAATCCCATGTGTGAAAGGTCCCATTCTGATACACAGGGAAACGAAATTAAAATTGGATACTGGATTACTGGCAGTATCATGAGGGTAGATACATAAGCAATGTGGCCCTTAATAATGATTCATGGTCATGAGAAGTAAGCAAGCAAAAACAGCAAAGACTTCTACTTTCTTTTAGATTATTTATTAGGTCAAGTTTAAGTTGGCCATGATTATGACTGTTTAGTGGCTATTAATTGATCTGCAAATTTAAAATAGCAATACTAAAAGGAAAATAACACAAAATTATAGTTTAATTTAATATCTATAATTGTATATATAATATATATAGTAATTAAGGATTACAAAAAGGAAACAAATACATTTTAAAAAGCTATAAAAAAATTATTATAGCTACTTCTCGTTGATCTCTAAATTTAATTAAGGTTTTGATTTTTATGGAATTAGAATCAATCCTTGATAGATGGTAACCTTTTAGATTTTACCATAAAAACACTCATATATAGAGACTATAAAAAATTAAAAAACATTTAAAAGAAGGCCAGTTCTAATATGAAGATGTAGTTTCATAAAGAGAAAAAAATATTTATAAAAGAGTTGTACGTGTCTTAATCTATGCAATTTCTCTTCTAGTGCAATAAGAATAGGGTTTACATGTGCCATTATTCATCCAATTCATATCTATAGAATTACATCTGTACAGTAGCAGGACCCTTAAAAGAAAAGAAAAGAAAAAAATGTGAAACATTCAAACTTCAAAGTACTCATTTCAGAATTCGATCAAACATACGTTATAAAGCATACCCATCTAAATAAAACCTTAAATATCTCATCAATTCGAACCACACACTTCCAATAATCACAAAAAAAAAAAAAATTAAATGAAAAGTATTTTCAAGATATTTATGCACAAAGCTAACACTACAAGAATTCTGTTAGATAGCGGCGATTTTTTTGCGGCGGTTTATATAATTAGTCGGCAACTTTTGCGTTTAGCGACGGTTTTAGCGGTTTTGCTAAAACCGCCGCTAGACGGACGCAATTATTATGGCTTTTCGAGGGTTTAGCGGCGGTTTTAGTAAAACGGCCGCTTATAACCGTCGCTAAACGAAGGTGTATCATCATTATTTTGTATCGTGTTTAGCGGCGATTTTACTAAAACCGCCGCTAAACGTGTTGTTTGTGGGTATGTTTCATTCCTAACTATTGTTTCTAATTTTTACTTCAATTGGTTAAGTGTCCGGTTTATATTTTTCACAATATATATTTACAAAATTTAAATGATAAAAATAATATTTCACATCACGCAAATCTAATAAATTAAAAAGTGATAATTTTAATTTTTAGAGTTAACAAAAATATTTTTTTATAAATAATAAATAAAACAAACCATAGATTAATTAGACCTCTTAATGAAAATATCAATAATTTAATTTACATCATTCAAAATAATGCACAACATAAACATTTATAAAAAATTTCACATATATATATATATATATAATTAGTATAGCATTATATGTATCGAATATTGAATTGGCTTGGTGGAAGGCTTGCATGTGGGAAGAATTTGGATCCCTGTGTCTCGAGTTCGAAGGCGGCGGTTTTAAAACCGCCACTAATAAAAAACTTGGTTTAGCGGCGGTTGTTCCAGCGGTTTATAAAACCGTCGCTAAACCGTTTGCCAGCACCCATATAGGCGGTGGTTTTAAAACCGCTCGCCGCTAAACGGCTAAAAAATCGCCGCTAAACGATAGATTTCTTGTAGTGTAAGTATTCTCAAAATATGTACATTATTGTGACAATGACATTGAAGGGGTGGATGCAAGCTTTTTTTTTTGATGATGTAGAGAGGTGCCATGAGTTTGATCTAATTATCACATTGACCAAAAGGGTGCATTATAAATTAGAACTAGAAATATATTATCCGGGGTTAGAAGGAACGATTAAAAGTGAGGCTTCGAGCATTATAAATTATGTTACGAATCTTGCTAGGTAACCAACAAGCGAAAATGAACTAACTTCAGTCAACATTTTCATCGATGCAGGGTCTTAAGACGGTAGCAACAACAATCACAACGGAAAATAGACGCATAAACAACAATACAGAATAGAGGCAGTGACCTCCTTAATAATGACAATAGGGAGAGTAACAATTGCTTCTCCCTCCTCCACTTTCTCTCTCTCTGTGTCTCCCTTTACATTCCTTACTCTTCATCTCGTTCTTGATGGCGAAAACAATAATGAATTCCCTCGCCACTAGTTACCTATATATTATTCTCTTCTCTCTCATTTTTTTATCTTCTTCCACTTTCGTGTTGCGCTACCCATTGTCTCCCTTCGAGTTCAGTGGCGGCAACAAGTAAAGAGTATGGTGATCGAGGAAGAAAGTGAAAGCTGGCCGATAGATGCAGATGTGGGTGGGGAATAAGAGCTTTCGAGTATTTTCTATTTTGTATATTCTGTTTTTGTGAGTTTTGCTTTCTATGAGTTTTGAATATCCAGTTTTTCAATGCAAAAAATTGGTTGATCGTTGATTATCTCTTTGTTAATTACTAACACTTTTCAATTATATTATTATTTTTAATTTAATTTCTCTATTTTCCTTAAAATGTTACTCTAATGATATGTCGATATAATAAAGCATCTTATTAGGAAATCAACTTGAGTTGGGGGACAAATTAAGTAATTAACTTATTCGTCTTCTTGAGTAATTTGTTAGAGTTTGAATATCATATTCGCACTCAGTATACATTATACAATAATTCATTTGTTAGCGATAAATTTCTTCAATAACTAACTTTTCTCGACGATAAATTAGTTTTTGAGATGTTGAATTAGAGTAATAACTTTGGAAAACCTAAAAGCATCTCACCGCATAAGCAAACAATAACAGACTAACAGTGTTCGAAATACGGAAACTAAAATTTAACTCCATACATACAGCATACACGTATCTTATGGCAAGTCAACAGTTACTATAAGACAGCACAAACATCGCCACTGTTTAGTTTATTATACAAAATTGTTACCAGATCATATGTGACTCACACGCCCTCTAGTGTGATTGCGATTTAGGAAAAGCAAAAATTGATTGAAAGTTTTATATGAACTAACAAAAGTTACGAAACACTGAGAAGTGAGACCTTAACTAGGATCTTGAACCCACCTAAAGTTTTCGTTAGTTCCAGTTCCATATTAATTTGGAGTAAACCCCAAACTTATTATCATTGAAGATTTTTGTACTTGAAAATTTTTTTCATAACAATTTAATATTATATTTTGAGTTCTCCAATTGTGTAAATTATGGTAAAATATATAGTTTATCGAAATTAATATGAGACATTTGTTTTCTCATTACCACTAGTTGGTGACAAAGGGTTATTTTCTATATATTAAGAAAAGGATTTTTTTTTTTGGTGTCTATATTAAGAAAAGGATTGATAAGTCTAATTTTTTTTCTTTTATTGCTAATAGACAAACTTATCTAGTTGATAGAAAATCATGAAAAACAAATTTTATATTTTCAAATTTTATGAAACTAATTTATTATTTCTACTACAATAAAAGATAAAGAGAAAATTATTCGATGCAAAATTCGTCTAATAAGAATTAAAAGTTGTTAATTTGTAAATTTGGCTTGGCCTACTCCCATACTCCCATGCTTAATTAGCTTGTAGTGGCTTTTCTATTATAAAAAAAAAAAATGAGCTTTACCTTCCTTTAGGAGTTTCTTCTACGTTCTTCTACACGAGACCTTTTTGCTTTTAAGCTTTTCATATCATGGCCAAACCCCAATTTGAAAAAGGTTTATTAGGCCACGTGAGTAGTCTTTTTCAAATAAGTGCTTCACAACTGTGCTTATATAGCTAATGAGTTAATTCAAGTTTCAACCCAAAATAAAACCGTTATGTACGTTTGGCTAGGTTAAAAAATCATTTTGTTATTTTTAAAAAATAGATAAAAAGCACCCCAAAGATTTCCGTGGATACTAATGGAAACTTGAGCATAAGAAATTTTTGCTATGAAGATGAGCACGAGGGGCAAAATTCTCCCGCGTATGTGCGGGGACTTTGGATGAAAATCCTGCTCTGATTTTAAATTCTCTAAGGACTTGAAATACTTAAAATACTCTTTTTTGATTAATTTTTAGTATAGATTTTTTTTTAATTATTTCACATCTCATTATATCATATTATTTTATAATTTTGGATATGATATTGAGTTTTAAATAATTTGTTAGTTTAAACAAGATATGTTTTAATAATGTTTTCGGCTATTAGTGTATATTTTTTTACTATTTTTCAAATTTTTTTTATTAGAATTATTTCTATCAAAATTAACAAAGGGAGAAGGAGAATGGAAAACCCTGAGGAACGGGGATATGAGCAAAAATTTCCCATAGCAGAAATCGAGGCGGAAAAAATTTGTGAGCTACTTTGGGCTGAATATTATTATCTCATAAATATTTTTCTATTTAGAGTTTTCATTTATAAATGTTCTTAGTTAATGAAGTAATAAAAATATTTTTTTTTATTTTCAGGATTTAATTTTGTGAATATTTTTCTTCCCAAAATTTTGAAAATAAAAATATTAAAAATAGATACAAGGAAACAAAACATATATATATATAATAATTCTATGTGAACAAGTGGTTTTGGCTAACCAAGTTCAACCAAGCTATTTATTTCTATACTAAATAGAAGACTATTTCGATGTCACATAAAACTTTTTCTAAATGCAATTTTTATACTATTTGACACCGAAATAATATTCTATTTAGTATAGAAATAAATCACTTGGTTGAACTTGGTTAGCCTAAACCACTTGTTCAAATAGCATTACCCTATATATATATATTCTTCTATTTACTAAAAAATGATGAAGGTCAAAATACTTTTTCTTGTGTCAACCCCTTTTGTCGAATTTAAAAGCCTCATCGTAGTATATTTTCTACATATTAAAGAGAAAGCTTCTCTAAACAGATTAGCTTATCGAATAAGCTCAAATTTAAATGTTGGAGCAAAAATTCATTTTAAGTGGATGTTTTTTTAAGGTATGTATTTTTCTCCCCTTCAACACTTATGCAAGTGAAATTGAGACAGTTGTATTTTTTGAGGTGTGCTATTATGTTGCTTTTAAGATAGTTGACAATTTTTAGATAATTTGTTTACTCAACTTGACTTTCAAAACTGTATACATTTATATTTGGACTTTCTCAAATTCAAAAGATATATAGGTTACTCATATGGTGATATTTTTTTATATAGATTCAAAGTGTGCATAAAATACAGAGAAAGACAAAATGAATGATAATCTTTATGGGTCACTTTTTTTAAAAAAAAAAATCAATAGCACTTATAACAATAAAATTAAGCTATGTACATATTTAATATGTATTAGAGTTTCAACATTTTCGGGCCATATTTAATTTGTTAATGATTGTAATCCCAACATTTTCGAGCCATGGATGTTGGCGCGAAAGCAGCAAAGAAGAAACAATCGCAATTTATCTCGCTCTAATGTAAATCGGAACAATGGGAAACCAACTCAAATAGGGTCTAGATTTAATGTTTTGGGCCAAGAAGATCCTAAAGAGACTGGTCCAGTGGTATCAAATAATGTTGAAGCCCTCGATCATTCCAATAGAATCAACTCTAATAAGGGGAAGAGGCCCATGGTTGGGAAAGCTGGCCCAACACCCTCTAAACCACATTTGCAGAAAAATAAGGGAATACTTCTGGCTCCTCTTGGGTGAAATCTGGTGACGCACTCCAAATAGCGGCAGAGCAAGCAAATATGGAGACCCATGACTCTGTTGTTTCTAACTCTAAGCCTGATGATTATCATCTATCTCTAGAGTTGATTGAACAAGCGCGTCACCTTCCTGGTTTTAATCCTATGGGTGTTGGTTTAGGATCTTTCTCCCAGGTTTATCAACCATCCCCTGAGAATATTCATATGGCGAAATCCCTCCATCGTCAAAATGGTACTCCTTCCTCAGATGCCGAGCCACCTGACCCAGGGAACTCCCTTGTTGCCCGAAGTCGCCAAACCCCTCTGATGGCCACCCTAATGCTGGTAAGGCTGTGAATAAGATGGTAGACTCTTCTACCGATTCTGCCCATGTTGCTCAATGGTTGCTACTGTTTGTTTTGTGCCCTTTTTAATCTTCTTAATTATCTATGGATGTTATAACTTGGAATTGTAGAGGTGTTGGAAGAATGTTTCCCTGTTGTAATTAGGGATTTATTTCTTCGCTATCATAACAAAGAAATTTGGCTTCTCGAATTGGCATATTTTGGAAGGTGTTGGTTTTTCAGGTAGACTCTCGTGTTTATGGAATTTCTCCTATTAGAATGTTGGTATAATTAAGACTCATATACAGTTTATGCATCTTCAAATGAGCTACTATAATGAAGCCCCACTACAAAAAATGCCCCGTTACCGGCGGATTTTGTGACGGACGTTACTGGCGGATTTTCGAGGGGAATTACCGGCGAAAATAGAGCAAATTTCGTCACCGAGAAAAGTTATCGGCGGATTTCGAAATACGCCGCAAAATCCGCCGGTAAATATAGGCGCCAAAACATGAAAAATGACTGCAAATGTTACCGGCTGAATTTCCGTGCGAAATTTCCGCCGGTAATGATTTTAATGAAGCGCAGCGTTTTTGAAATGGTTTAACTTGTTACCGGCGGATTTTTCCCCTGTAAATCCGCCGGTAAGGATGAAGTATATGAGTTTCGAAGAGTGACTTCTTTCCCATTCCCCCAATTGTAACCCTAACGCAGCCGCACTCTCTCTTCTCTCTCACCTCTGCCATAAACAACCTCCCCCATTAAGCTACTCCACCCCGCCGTCGAAGCTGCTGAGTAGGAGGATGAGTCCGTTTGCCGTGGTTATCTTGCGCAGTCCCCAGCCCCATCTCTCGTCTCTTCTCTCCGCCAACCAGGTACAAATTATTTAGTGTGTGGGAGAAGAACGGAAGGCAGCCAGTTACCCAACCTTCAGGCAGCACCATAGGACCGCACGTCCGCACCATCTTTCGCTGGTTCCGACCATTGCAGTAGAGGCAGCTTTGTTCTGCAGCCTCCTTTTCACACACCCAACGCCGATTGCCTCCTGGGTTTTCCAATTTCGCAGGTAGCCTCTCTGGTCTATAACTGTTAATTGTATAATCCTAATGATGTCTTATTTTTATTGACATGAATGCTCTTGTTTATTTCTGGCTTGATTCTTGATTTCATTCGTTACTCTTTTGTTTATCATTTGTTAATTTTATATTGCCTTCTCCCTGCTAATTTGTTGCTGGAGGTCTTCATTTTTCTTAAACTTTTTTTCCCATTCCGTGCTTTTTTATGCTCTTCAATTTATTTTTGTTTGAATTTCTGCACCTCTTCCCTGTCAATT
>JASCZI010091319.1:20072-30369 GCA_036250425.1 Stylosanthes scabra | reverse complement strand
TAAAAGGTATTTAAGAAAATCTTTTTGTGTGTGTGTGTTGAGAGATAAATATGAATTGGTTCTTGACAAGATATTACCTAAGTCCTAGGAATCTAGTATGTTGTTCATTTGATCTTGTGGACTTCGTTATCTTTGTCGTTGTTGTTGTTTTGCTTTCAAATATAATTCTTCAAGATCTTCATTGATAGTCCTTTTGTTGTCATTCGTTATTTGGTTGTCATTCATCAAAACCTATGACATAAACCTTTGCATGCATATATCATGGTTTACATAATGCGCAGAAATAAAATCATTTTCTTCTTCTTCTTCTTTATATTAATGTTGTTGTTGTTGTACAGAAATATGAAACAATAATACGCAGAAATAGAAAAAAACATTGCGCAGAAACAGAAAGAAATAATGCGCATAAATAGAAAACAACATTGCGCACAAATAAAAAGCAATAATGCGCAGAAATAGAAAGCAACATTGCGCAGAAACAGAAAGCAATAATGCGCTTCCATCCTTCTTCAGAACAGAGTTGCAGAAATCACACAAAGAAAGAAGAAAACACGAATCACCAATTAAAAATCATGAAATTCAGAACGAAAACGAAAACGACGACATTAACCAACAACATTACAGAGAACAAAAACACAATTACCTCCAATATATGCACAGATCGCATCGCAATTGAAAAACAGAGCAGAAAGGAGTTGCAGAAATCATGCTCGAAGAATGAAAACAAAGAGAGGGAGGCAAATCAAGCTAAGAAGATGAAAAACGAAAGAAACAAATTTGTTTGGTTAAAAAACTTGGTTGACGTTATATTAAAAGGAGTGAGGCGCGTGTTGTAATTTACTTGGTTAACCACTTGGTTAGTAAAACCACTTGTTCACCTAGAATTATTAATAATTATTTTTTTTCGGCTATTATTGACTAATATTGAGTTGGTTATTTAACACTATTCTTTTATAATTTGTTTTGTATAAAATATAAAACAATTACCAAGAATTTAAAATTTTTTAAAGTAATCATTGAAAAATTATAAAAAATAATAAAAATCCACTTTGATTTTATATATTTTCTAAAATCGAGGGAGACTGTAGTGATAAATATTGGGAATTATTTTATATGTTTTAAAAGATAAAAAACTAAAATGTCTTATTTTAAAAACTTTAAAGATTGATTTAAGTAATTAGTATTTATTCTTAGATTTTAAAAAGAGAACTTTTGTACACTAAAGAAAAGGAAGTCTATAATTTTTTAGAGATATTATCTATCTATAAATTCTTAATCATTTTAAAAACTTTGCATCCGGTGTATCTTCTAGTTCTAGATTTGAGGCTGTTTTAATTTCGATCTACTCTTCATTGCTGGTTTTATTATTAGCTCACCCTTAATTATAATTAATTAAGCTTCTCCATCTTTCTCTGTGGTCCCAGTTTAACTCATCTACTTGTATATTGTTTTCCTTCTTTTCGTATTTATGAAAGGGTAAAAAGAAGAAGATATAATACGTGAACTGTGAAAGGGACTTGATATTTGTTCAAAACAAGAAATGGAGAAAAGCAAAGGAATTAAAGAGCAATTAAGAAGCTAGAAACTAACTAAGACACTTATTATAGCTAATGGCAATTTGATATATAGATGGTTAGGAAAGTCCACTTACAAGAAGTCAACAGTGTACCTATATTACTATTAATATCTCGAATAGGTCATAGGTGTGCTTCGATGCTTGCTAAAATTTTCCTTAACTTTATTAGGGTGTATTCAATTATACTAGTTATTGTTTACTATAAAAAATTATATTTACATTATTTTCTAAAGTTTTTATAATATAAAAAGAGGATTATTTTTTGTTCTTTCTTAATAATTTTTATTATAAAATAGAATGTATATAAAAGAAGTTTACACAAAAATAATACATGTACTATTTTTCATTAATGAAAAAATTGTGAAAAAGCAAGCATAAAATTATTAATCCATATTTAAATATATATTGTTTCTGAAATACAAATATACATTTATTTACTTGTAGAGGTAAAAATAAAAATATAATTGTTTTAAAGACATAGAATACAAAATATTATTATAATTTTATTACTCCTAAAATAAAAATAAAAAACAAAACAAAATATTTGTCTTTATTTTTCCCTTTATTTTAATAATTTACAATTAGTCTTTATCTTTTGTTAGTTCAATTTTATATATTTTTTTTAATTTTTTAATAGAATACAAACCCAAACAATTAGCAACTTTTATTTCATTAAATATAAAAAGTACGAGAATTATACATATACACTCGCCTCAGGAAAACTATGAAATACACCCTAAATACATACCATCCCCAGCCAAAAAGGAACATTTGCAAATTATCCTTTTCTGAACTGGGGCCCATTCTCTCTCTTTCTCTAACATCCACTTCCATATTTATAATGATTGGCATTCCCATTCCTGCTGCTCTGCGCCAGACTGGTGTTTTTGCTGGAGTAGTGCGTTTTAGAGACATCAACTAGAAGAATGCAAATAGGTGGCATATTGCGACCGCCCTTGCTAGAGAGATTAGTGATGATTCCCCGCATAGCTTCCATATGCCATGGGATGGGGTCACTATCACCCTGGAGAATGTGGCCTACCATCTCGGATTACGAACTCATGGTAATCTAGTTGGTGGGGCCATGCGGGACTTCCAGACACATTATGGACACCCGACGTGGGGTTGGGTTGAGGAATCTGCTAGGCGCTAGGCCCCCGCAGAATCCCGAGGCACGGAAGGAAAGCTTCTCCCTGAAGATGGTCTGGCTCAGACAGCGGATGCACCACATTTCGCCAGTTGCAGAATCGGACACACTGAGGCAGTCTGCCAGGTGCTACCTTATGATGTTGATCGGGGATACTTGCTCACAGACAAAAGCAACAACCTGGTCCACATTAGGTGGTTGCCGCCCCTGATGGAGGACTTCGCCCGGTGCAGCAAATATTCGTGGGGATTTGTCATGCTCGCTTGGCCATACAGATCTTTGTCCAGCGCGACATGTAGCGAGACGACTGATCTCGGAGAATACGTCCCGCTGATCATGAGTTGGATCTACTATAGATTTCCTGCGTGGGGTCCAGCTCACCTTGACGTGCCTATGTTTCCACTTGCACTTGTTAATTCCTTTATTTGAAATAGTTATTGTTCGTATAGATTTGTACCCTGTAAATGTGACATTCTTGTACTAGTTGATTTGGCAGGTTATCCAGCATGCCCCAGCCGAGCAGGGGATCATTAGGCTAGGAGGCTTCTTGCATGGCGATATAGACTCGATCGATGCCGCGTGGATAATGTGAGTTAATTTGACCCCCGACTTGTGGTATGGGCGGAGACTTACAGCAGTATCCTAGGCGTAGATGACTGTATATTTTATTGTATTTATGTTATCTGTGTTGTTCTATGACATTTGTATTTTATTATATTTATGTTATTTGTCATGCTTTGTTATATGATATTTTGTTGTATTGTACATTAGTTTTTACTTTTATTTATATAAAAAACCTAAACCCTAAAATTTACAGTTGCACATATCTCGTAATTTTTCTGAGGAGAGTGTATATGTGTAATTTTGGATATTTTATTTATTAGAATAAAAAATCCGAACAATCAGTTATGGGCTAAAAAACTTGTACATGAGAAACGTTGTGGTGTAATTAGCTGAGGTTTATTTCATGGTTAACAAATTTGAAGGGTTAAGGTCCGTACCAAAATAACGTGATAACATTATGGGTGTTTTGATTCTAGGTTGGCAATGTGATGAATACATAGAATCCATTAAAGTCATTCAACAATTTTCATTATATATTAGGGAGCTTTTTTATGTGGTAAAAGAATCTAATATTCCTTTAAGTAGCGTTTGGAAGAGAGATTGAGATTGTGAGATTGAAATTGAGAGATTGATACTGGGAGGCTGTAATTTAGTTTGTGTATTGTATTTGGTTTACGATGTACTAAACTGAATTGTGTCTCATTATCATATTTGATTTAATAAAAATAGGGAGACTTAAAACATGAAAATGACTTAAATACCCCTCAATTTCAACAAACTCTTTTCCTTTCATGGAGTCCCCATTATCCATATTTGAGTGGTTCTGCCACTGCTGGGCTTGCTGACAATGCTGGTGGTGGCATGAATCTTGACAAGATAGACTATGACGGTACTTGTAAACAGGTGAACGCTGCCTCTACTTCTCGATGCTTGCATATCCATAACGAGAAGAGGATGAGAAGCCACCAGAGAAGAGAACGTCGCCTTCTTCATCGTCCAAAAAGCGAGGCTTTTCCATCCCCGGTTTTCAGAATTGCGTCATTCCTTCTCCATCGCACTCTAGCCTCCAGTTTGAATTAAGCTTCTAAGTCTTTGCAACAAAATTTTTCCAAAGTTTCTCTCTTTAACTTTTGTTTTCATTTTAATTTATTTTTGAAAAATTTTCTATTAATTTTTTCTTCAATCCAATGTTACTCCTTTTTATGGCAGGCAATGTTATGAAATTGTATTTTAGTTTGGTTGATTTTTTTTTTGTTTTGTCAATTGAGGTTCTGCCTACGTGCTCTATTTCTCTTTGTTTATTATGTGGTGTTATGTTGATGGTGGTGGTGTAATTGTGGTGGTTGTTAACGTTTTAGAATTGAAAAAAGAGTGGTGGTATTCTTGTGACAGGAATGAGAGTTTGTGGCTGGGATGAAGAGGGTGAAAGTTATAATTTGAAAAATTGAATAAAGATATTTGAAGAAAAAAATATTATTAAAGTTTCAGTCTCAGTCCTTCGTCTCCAGTCCCCCAGTCCCTCATAACTGAATGTGCTAAAAATATTAGAATTTTGGAGACTAAGACTAAAATTTTAATTCCAGTCCCTGTCCAACAAACACAATATTAAGTCTTAGTCCCTAGTCTGAATCCCTCCCATTTTTTCAAACGCCACCTTAAGATTTAAGATTATATTTATAAAATAAAAAAATATGGGTATGTATTTAAAATAACCACAACCACATATTTAGAATCTTTTTCATAAATTTTAACGGACCAATAATACTTTCATCATCATAACGAAAATCATATTAGAAAGACAAACTAATAAAGAACCTATATGTCTTTCTTTTAAAAATGTCAGGATAATTATGTACTTATAAAAAAATTATTTATCTCAAAATAAAAAAGTTAAGGACAATTTTATTTTGTTTCAAAAAAAAAAAACAGCATGAAAATAGTAAAACAGAAGAAATATTAAATTATTAAAAGTATAAAAAAGCGTAAACACAAAAGAGAAAAGTTAAATCAGTAGAAGTAAAAATTTGCTATTTAAAAAGGATAAATTATTAAAAGTAAAAAAAAGTGTACACAAAACAAAACACTGAAAAACAGTATAAAAATGGTGGAAACTCCTGTGTAAAATTAATAGTTTATAATTATTAAATTATGTAACTATTTTTGTACAAGAGTCTCCTCCACTCTCCCGTCTCCACCGATTAAAATTGGCGTGGGCCGAGGAGGAGGAATGACGAAAGGCTCTGAAGTGGGTCCAGCTGTAACGTATTGAAGAAAAAGGAACTTTCTAAAGGGTTTGGGCCTACCATGTCCTTCTCGTTCCAGATTATAAATATCCATAAAACCTCCGCAAATTCGGAACCGTAGCCATAACTCCATAACACCCCAAAACCTCCTAACTTACCTTCTTCCGTTGCAAGTTCCATACGCCATTTCCATTCAAAGCAGCTCACCTCCGTCTCCCATCAGGTCTGTCCTTCATTCACTCTTTCCTTATATATTTGCACTCTTTTCTTTTCCTTTTCCTTCTCCTTCTCGAATGTTAGAATGAAATTGTATTCGTTAATGGTTTGGATTCATACGTGGAAATCTGCATTTGCAAGCTACGCGTAAGAACCAACGAACAAAGCCATTTCTTCTTCTTCTTCTTCTTCTCACTGGAGATGAGACGATTCATATTTCGTAGCGGATTTCATCAATTTTCTTCTATATAGGGTTGTACTGATTTCTCATCTGAATCTTGTGAATAACTTACATTAAATAAAAAAAAATATTAGTAGAAATTGTGAATTACTAATTAAAAAGGTTGAGAGTGAGAAATTGATAATCAGAATTCGAATTCGAAGTGAACTTTGCTACTACTACTCGTGAAATGACGAAAAGGCTATTTAATTGATGGCCTCGTGAAGTGTGATTTTGTTTTTGTTGATTTTTTTTTCATAAAAGCGGTGCCGATTTGCACTTCAAATTCAATGAACTAAATTAATGCCTCTGCCCTCTGACTTTGCCAGTATTATCATCATGCCCAGCGTCTCTTTTCAAAATTTTTAAAAATAAAAAATAAAAAATATAAAAAGTATTAATTTTGGAGAAGTGTTTTGTCATCAAAAAATTTTGGAGAAGTGTTTATGTCATAACAGCTTGAGTATCCCTTTTTCTTATTCTTTTTAAGCAGACTTAAAAATTCTGATACCTCTTCTCAAGCGAAACAAGATCTACTCCCCTAAGCTTCCTCAGGTAGTTTTTTTCTATTCTTAAAGGTTGTATCTATAATTTTTTTAAAAAAAAATAGAGACACCAAAATCAAAATATATATATATATAATTCCTTTTTCCTTTAGTTTTTTTTTTATATATATAATATATAAAAATTAAACGATTTCTATGTCTACTATTATTAGGATACTGGTTATGCTTTCATAGATTCCTCGTGAATTATTCATCATGATTCATATCATATATTAATGACAAATGCTTTTCTTTCTTTAATATATGAGGCGTTCTTTTAGGATTTTTTTTTAAATAAATAAAAAAATATCGAAATTTCCAATATAAGCATGGCAACAGAAATTTATATTTTTAGGTGTCCCTTATATATTTCGGATTTTATAAGCTCGGAATACGATAAACACGTATCTCGAGCTTGCAGTATTCGAGATACACCTAAAATGCAAAATTTAATAATTGAACTATCGAATATGTGGTTATTATTTAGTAGTAGTATCGCTTTATTTTGGTTAACGTGACAATAAAATCATATTTTTCTTAACTATATTATTTTGGCTATTTAATTTTAAATTGTTATTTTGAAGTAAATAATTGCATTCATAATAAATCATGCTTTAATGAAATAAACAATAACAAGTGTTGTCTTTACGAGAGTACTAAACCTTTTAAATTTTTTATACTAACATTAGCATTAATGTACTCTAAATTTAAATAAAATACAAAATAGCTAATTGAGTTTTTATACTCTTATTCTAGAAATAATAATAATAATAATAATAATAATAATAATATATGGTATATCTAAATAAAAAATTTCATATTATGAATATCTAATAATAACTTTTATTTTTTTATTAGATGATAAATGTATAATAAATAAATAAAATGATAATATTCAAATTAAATGAAAATAATAATAAATGTGATATATGTGTTATTATGTATTCTTAGCCATTATTTTCATTTATTTAGATATTATTTTATAAATGCCAAAAAAAAATGATAACATTTAAATCAAATTAAAATATTTTAAAAGTCACATTAACTAACATTAATATATATATCTCGGGCTCTGTAAGTTCGAGATAAGTAAAGAGCACCTAAAAATATAAATTACGATAAATATGTTTATATTAAAAATTTTAATATTTTATTTATTTATTTATAAAAAAAAAATCCGTCCTTTTAGATGCCATTGTTTATTATTAAGTTGTTCAGTAACTGGTTGGTTGATGAATAAGATAACGTGGCCATACTATTGGACATGCTCTAATATAAAGGGTGTCATTAGGTCAGCCATGAATAAAGTACCTTGCTTATTTTGATTTTTGTCTTTATAGATCTCAATTATCTCTAAAATGGTGGATTAATGTTATTTTATCATAAATATCTTTCCAAAAAAAGGAAATATTTTTCCTTTCTTAGTCTTGTGTAAATGTAATTGCCTCTTGTTTTTTAATAGGACTTGGGTTTTGTATAAGTTTTCATGAGTTAAAATTCCTGAAATTTCAATCGCAAGTCAAAGTCAAATTGGTTCTTGAAATTTGAAATTATTCAAATTTTAGTCAGAAATTTTGAATCGAAACTCACATTAGCTCGTGAACCAATCTCCATTAGCTCGTGAACCAAGCTCGGGAGCCAATATTCCCTCCAAAGATAGCCCTTTAAGGTTTTAGTATACTCCCTTGAAATATCAGGAAAAACTATAATGAAACTGCATTTGCAACATTGGTATACTTACAATGATTGCACTTTACCATCAATACAATAAACACCAAATCACTTGCAGGGATCACAATCATTTGGATTCCAATTTGCCAAAGCAAAATAAGGATAAGAAGAACTCCAAGCTATTCCTGCAATTTTGCATGTAAATGGAAACATGCTTCAATATATAATAATTGCAATACAAAATACCAGGATTTTCGCTGTACAATCCACTTTTGAATGGGATTTAGAGAGAAAAAAAAATGTACTTACACTAAGAAGAAATGGTGAAGTTGATAAGAAGAGGATTAGGATAAAGAGCCACATGATATTGAATTGTTTGTTCATTTTAATTTTGTTATTTCTTTTGTTCTGTATTTTAGTTTTATTTTCTCTTTCCTTTTTTTTTTTGGTAATTTTTTCTTTGCTTTTTGGTGGTTACTAAGTTTTTGGGAGATGTGGGAATATTGGAAGGGAGAACTTGTGGATGTTTTGCAAAAAATCATATTGGTGAGGAGAGAGGGAGAGGTTATTGAGAGAGACAGTGTGTGTGAACAAAAATGGTTTAACAGCGGTGAGAAGATGACGATGTGGGAACAAAAGAGATTGGTCAAGAGGAAAAGAACAAGTATGCATAGAATATTGAAGGAGAATTGGTTCATGGCCAATATGAGTTATAATTCAAAATTTTGGGATGAAATTTGAGTAATTCCAAATTTCAGGAACCAATTTTATTTATGATTAAAATTTTAGGGGCCAAAGCTTTAACTCAAGTTTTCTTTTCATTTAAAATTATATTTTTGCTATCCATCTTAGCTATCAACAACGTAATCATGTATGCATTTAAAAATCAAATGAGAATTAAAAATAAATGAATTTAGACATTTTATTTTAGAATTTGTAGCTGGCCAACATTTTTTCCTTATTTTTTTGTCGTATATTTATCTTTGAAACAATACTAACTAATTTTTTTTTAATACACTAAAAGGGTTGGCTCTTAGTATTCCCTTATTTTTTTTTTCTCCAAATAGATTAATATTTTAAAAAATCTAAATAAAAAAAATAGACCCTTATTTTTAAAAAAAATAGATTAGTTTCTTTGCAAGTAGCATTAGTTTTTTCCGTTTTATGTTTAATTTATAGTGCTATATGTACTACATAGAATGCTTGAGTATGTTTTCAAGTGAGGAAAAAGATGTAACCGTCCACAGAATTGTATGAAATCATGTTTCACTTATCAAATTTGTCTTTGCCTTTGTAGATTTTTCCTTGAGTACACTATTTGCTTCATTTGCTTTGACTTTTATGAAAACTACCCAAAGTAAAAAAATTGTGAGCCGTCTAACCCAATCAACTTGACTATAGTTCTAATTTCTTACAAATAATAATAATAATAATAATAATAACAACAACAACAACAAGAATTGTGTATTTCATCAACTGTGCATTATAGTTTGACTTATGTAGTTATGTTTGTGCTAATTACAATGGTGTCCATATCATACTCTAACTGCAGTTGTACATTCATGCACTCATCCAATTTGAATTTTAATAAGGTTCATGAGTTCTGATCCTTCCTCAACTGATGTAAGTAATATGACTGAAACAATTTATGTTTTTTATTCACAGATTGTAGTTGGTTTATGTCAGTTATTATATGTGTGTGCTGTGGATGAATTGTTTATTTACCATGTATGGCTGTAAATTGAGAACTGAAAGTTTCAATAACTAAAAGTTCTTGTATTATTAACTCCTCAAACACTATTTATGTTCAGATACTCAAGCACCAAGTTGGTTCTAGTGGCTTCATTGGGATGAACAAATAAGATTGCTGTCAAGAAAGTTTGGAGAGTGAATCTTCTTATATTTTAATGGGGTGCAAGTATTCAAAGAAAGTCGTAAATAAAGTACCAGGGTACGAGGAACCCATTGTTCTTTCTTCTCATACACCTTGTGAGTATCCATCATCAGCTGGTAAACCTCTTGAAGCTGAACTTGAGAGGAGTTGATTCGCTTAGCTAAACCATATTTCCACGTTATCATGACCTCAATCATAACAAGCAGTTATAAGATTTTTTG